>JAPYYX010002181.1:0-17881 GCA_030522605.1 Cremastinae sp. B BG-2022a | reverse complement strand
AGAAAAGTTTAATATTGATAAAAAAAGTCGAACTAAAGACTTGCCGAGTTCTTACTCCAATGAAAGAAGCTTTCCTAAAACTCGGCAAGTATTTAGTTCATCAAATTTTTCATCATTAAAAAAAAACAAAAATCGGAACAAAAATTCTGTGGTAACATGAAATAGTGCGGAGACGATCAGCAAAGAGTCATTTGCAGCCAAAGGAAGAGATGCGACAGTCCGTAAAGAAAAGAAATAAAAATGAAAATGCGGAAACGAGAATTTGAGCATATACATACGTATACGCAAACGTATGTATCATAGAGAGAGAGAGAGAGAGAGAGAGAGAATATATAAAAGTTGCTCTTGCTTCTCCGACGTGATGCGCGAAGAAGAAGAAAAGGCATTAGTATTGATCGTAGAAAAATTAATGAGGAAATCAGAGACTGGAACGCGAGAGACTTTTGCCACAGCGCGAAGGGTCGGAATGCCGAAATGGAAGAAAACTTTTCCCAACTGTCATTTGTTTCTCCCCAACGTCCAGTGGAAGAGACATCTCTCTCTCTCTCTCTCTCTCTCTTTTCTTTATACGAAATCTCTCAAGAGGGCTCCTCGCTTTTGCGTTTCCCTTTCTACTTATTTACGTCGTAGAATCTATCTATTTATATTTATGTTGTAGTACACAGACGAGTACGGCAAACAGATAAATCCTCTTCGTTTTGTTTCTGTATTACATTTTTTTACTCGTGAAGTAAATGCATCTATATTATATAAAAAACACTTTTTTCCAAAAGCAGAGTAAAAACATAGGCCGAGGGCAATCAAAGAAAATTAAAAAATGTGAAATATGAAATAAAAATAATAATATTATCTGTTTTATTTGTAATCTGAAGGAAAATGCAAGTTATCGTTTCATTCACAAATAACTCACGCACACTGCCGACGCATCGGAAAAATTGATAATAAATGTATAATAATAATAATCGATAATAAAATTGTAATTTAATTTTCGCGGCATCTTTCTATCAGCATCGAGAGCTTCATTTTGCTAAACCTTTTTTTTAGCATAAACAAAAGAATAGCATACTATCCCTTATTTTCTTAAACTTTTTTTCCTGTACTTATTGGGGTATTTAGTCAATGGAAAATAGTTACCCTCATCTCGATGATAAATGAGAATCGATAATAGCCTATTTTTATCGGAAAAGTTTGGAGCACTTTCCTCTCTCCAGCATTAGCCGGACTTTTTTCTTTTGTTCCATCTTACAGGTCGGACATGAAGAATGTTCGGAACGAGGAAAGGCATTCATTTGTACGGATGTAGACCTGATGAAACTTGAGGGAGTCGCTCAGACTTTTAGTATTGGGAATCGAATTGACGTCTTATTCGGGATTATATCGTCATTACCGGGACAAATAACTATCGTTAATGTTAACACCCCGAGGTGCTGCGTTTCCCAGTATATTTCAACGAAAATAAACGACGATTCAAGTGGAATCTTTTGTTCGAAAGCAGAATATTTTCATCTCCACCTCTCATAAAAGAATATCGATATAATCCGCGATCTACATATATATAAAAATGAGATTCGGTAAATAATGTTTAACAAAGCGTAAATTGTGTAAAAAAAAATGTTTCAAACGTAAAGATGAGCTCAAACTTATGAAAATGTGTTTGCAGAGAAAGAGAGCGTGTATACATGTACTGTGTGTACGAAGATCGAACAAGGGTGAAAAAGAATCAATCTTAATCATCCCTCTGTGGCAATTTCATTTTAATCAATCTTAATTAATCGAAATATCGTACCTACCCCTTTTTTTCGTGCGATTCTCGGAGAGTGTGCAGAAACGATTTAATCCGGGACTCTCCTTCCTCTTGTTTGTGATGTTTATGATCGATGCTCATTCATTTTTCATCGTACCAGAGAAGATGGCAAAAAAGGGGTTGAGGGAGAGAAGACGTATTTTTTCCACACTTCTATTTTCCTACATGCACGAAACGTATTAGGGTGGAGATTTTACTAAAAAAAATACATTTAAGACGTATTCTGACAAATTGTATAGGAAAATCTGCGACATCAGTCTGTAAACAGCTAGGGGACAAAGTACGTTTTTTTATCTGATGTCTTTCTTGCTTTTTTTCTTTACTTTTTTTGTCATGCCTTTATTCTCAGTGTAAAATTGTATACTCTATAACGATACTAAACGTTTCAAATAGTCGATAAAAGATGATATTTCGGGATGGGACAATAGGGATGTGCGGAAAAGATGATATACGCCGATTCATCGATCAATAATATCCACCTTCAAATAGTTAAAAAAACGATAAAATAAGCTTCTCTATCATGCAACTAAGCATCAACAATGTTTTTCGTCGGTATAGGTATCTTTGCTATTGTATTATGTATATTTTAATTCCGCTTTTTAAAGGACCTTTCCGCGGATTTAATCGCTATCTCTCTGGACGCGAGCCTCATCTCTTCTCGATCTCTCTGGTTAAAAATGTCTTCTATTTGGTATTTGATATGGAGACCGGCGTATCCCCGGCGCGGTTATCCTAAACCCTTGTTGGACCATCTGTCCACGGGAAACGTAGATCCTGAAAACGAATATGGTGGAAGAGCTTCGTTCACGTTTATTATGCTCGAGTACGATAGAAGTATGGAGGAAACTTGTTAAAAAAAGTACGTCCGAAAAGGGGCTCGATATTTTTTTTCCGCTTCTTCTTTCTTCTTTCCTCGCGGCGTCCCCCACACAAGCCAAACAGAAAATAATAGGACACCTTGTCCATTAAATTACGTATATGTATAAATAAATTACCAAAAAACTTTTATCGTAATTACGCGTTTCCCGAAAGATCCAAATTTTTTGTTTTATCGAGTGTTCCTCATGATTTCCGCGAGAAATTTTTTTTTTAAATCTTCAGCAGTGCATGCACAAAATAGAGATAAAACAATCATTAAACAATGTTTTCAATGAAAAATGTGTTTCGGTTCATTTATTCTATTAAGGGGGGTATTCATGATTTTTTGATGAGCAAAAAAAGTCTTTTAAAAACGAGAGATTCATATCGCGGAGACTTTTTGGAACGTAAAAAAAAGTAAATAGGAAAAATAAGAGAATATTCATTGATCGTCCTAACTTTCGGGATCTGAGCCGCAAGGAAACTTGAGTAAATTCAATTACACCCCCTCGCTGCGTGTGTTGCACCTTCTCCCTTTGTGTCGTTCGTTTCTTGGATCCAATATTGTTCATCCGACTCGCGAGAAGTTGGAGAGGGTGAAAGGAAGTCGCGGAGGGATTCAATCCAGCGACAAACACCCCATAAACAAGGGTGGAGATTTTATATATCCACGACGTTCCGAATAGAGAAGGCGAGACGGGACGAGACAGAAAGATTGGAAAGAGAATTGGGGGTGAGCGAGAGGGCTGAAAAGCAAAGAGGAGGAGAGCCGCGGACCCATCTGATAAAGTTTTTTGAGTCTCGTTCAAGAATTGTGAAACTCGAGACTGAATTAAATTCTTCGGGAGCCTCATTCGTCCCCCGTCGTGTAGATCGACGTATATACGTATTTTCCTTTTTTTTTGGTACACACATCCTCGCCGCGTCGGATCGATAACGATATAGACGCAGCTCTCTCATTGCTGAGACGCGTACTACGTTCATTTGCTAAAAGAATTTATGACCTTGAAGTTTACGACTCAAGGTTAGAGCACGAATTTTCCATCCTTCGTGAATAGGGGAATGCAGGCTAAAAAAATATGTGTGCACTGTGTAACACGAAATCGGAGGGCCTGAATTACTTTGAGAATTAAATTCCTCAAATGCCATTGGTCCTGCGAGAGGACAAATCGATCTAATCCACGGCCAATAACAACGAGGACCCTCCACCAATTTACATTTGTTTCTAGTTGTTGAAAAATAAACACATATCAGACATCCATTTTCATATCATCGTTTCGCAATGTGCTTTTAAATATATCTGTCCCCACAGGACGTTTGAAACAAATGTTATGAAATTTTCATGAAAAAAATACCTACTATACATATAGGGCGGGGCAGAGGGGGGGGGGGGCAAAAATGGGCCCCCCAAAAATTTCGGCAGAACAACATCTCTGCCCAAAATTTGTCTACTCAACAATATCCAATCTGACTAACAATATCGAGTCGACAAATTTTGAGCAGAGGTGTTGTTCTGCCAAAATTTCAATAGATATCCATAAATTTTAGGGGACAAAATCTGCCCTCAAAATATTTGACACTCATATAGTGTTTAGGAGGTAAAATATGCTGTCGAGACTATGAAAACCAACAAACATTTTTGCACTAAACGTGTTAGTAAAATTTTTGTTTTATAGAAATGGTTGAAAAATGACATATGATGAAGGATAAACTATATGTAGGCAATGAGTTCAACAGCATTATTTATGACATTTTTTCTTTAAAAACAGTTTCTTTTATACAGTATAGAAACGAAATAATCAAAATACATACAAAGAGACTAAAACTATGAGTTCATTGCACTAAGGGATTCTAACATTTTTTTCCTAATAAGGGGCCCATTTGCCCCCCTTTTCTCCTACATATTCTAGCGTGATCGTAGAGTTGAAAAAAATCTTTAAACTTTAACACTCCTCGAGATTCTTCGTTGATATTATTATTCTATATACGATCGAATTTTGCGTAAATAATTTGGCGAACTTTATTCTCGTTTGAAAATTTGTTTCCCGGTGTGGTATGGGGATGGGGCTGAAAGCGTATCCCAGCCAATGTAGGAGTTGATGGAGGGCTTGAGCATGCACGAGGGAAGCGTTGTACCATTTTGCAGCGATACTAATGGTCTTGTGAGAGCTTTTTCTCCTCTACGCGGGTATGTACATACACATATTATGCAAGTATATGTGAACGTATTTGTAGCGGGAATTAGGGTGGCTTGGTTTTACGTTTCATTTTATGATACCGAGCAGCCACTGGGATCGATTTCAACCTCCCTTCTCTCTATTTTTCTTTTTTTCCTCTCTCTTTTTTACTTCTCCTCGACCGCACTCTCCAATCTTCTTTCTAACGTTTCAATTGAAACTTTTTCATCACACCTCCCTCCTACGCTCTTTTCCATTCGAAAATTCTTCAACATCCAGCAGAATTTTTTTCGAGCTCTCTTAATTGGATTTTTTCCAATTGGGAATTTTTCTGAGCGAGCTAGTCTCTCTTTTCGGCGCACCCCCTTCCTTCGATCTCGTTCATATTCTTCTCCCGCATTTCTCGCGATTCATTCACAAAAATGAGCGCATGTAGTCGTTGAGGTACAAAGAAGCTTCATCCTCATCCTTTCAATTCCGAGCCATATGAACCCGAATACCGAGCTCTGATCCATTGTCCCGGCAGAATTCCTCATCTCACATCGTTCTTCGAGGCTTATCTTCTCGCTACCGGGGGGAGAGCAAAAGCAAAGAATCGCGCTCAACGAGACAGCTGTAAGCATAATAATCGAAAGGTCAAGATAATACGATGATAAAAGGGAAAATAGATCCCGACCCGTCGAGGCATGTCGCATCTTCTATGTATATGTATGCATTCATTACTCTTCATTTTTCTCATCCCGCGGAAATTTCCTATCCTCATTAACTCATCGGTAAAGTCAGATTTTCTTTTTCTTGTACTATATACTCGCGAGAATCCTTCTCTCAGACGTTCCGCCCCTTATTTTCTTTCACAGTAAATTTTATCTTCCAAACATTTTTGGTAAGGTCAATCGTATAAAATTTTCCTTCGTCTATTAAGATCAGAAAATTGTTATTTATTCTCTGCCTGTATGAGAAAATATTTTGAAACGATGATTAAGATGCTTCGTTTCTCGTCTTTTTCTCTGTGCACGGAGGGAAAGACGCTCCCCCTCCAGTACAATCGAGAAGGCATTCGAGTTTTCACGGGATTCTTAATTCCCGCGGACCTTCGCGATTCACCTTTCCGGATCAAAAGGGAGCTGATCAATCATAGTCTCAAGATTAAAATTATAAGGGCTCGCGGAAAAAGAAACAAGTTTTTTCATCAATAAGTAATAATTTTTACAAACTCATCATAAATCATTTTTTTCCTCCATCAACAGTTTTCAAAGAGAATGATCCAGATGTATTGTATTGTAAATATATTTTCGCTGTGCGAGGAATGAAAAGAGAAGAACAAATTGGAAACAAAAGAATAAAATAGTGATCGAGAAAGACTGAGCGTAGAAATTTGTTTACACTTCGTACGAATAGAAATAATAAATAATAATTGAGTGAGGACGAGTATTAAGGGTATCGGTTTAATTATTAAATGCATGCTTGGTTTCAGAGAATCGTAGCTGATGGGGCGGCTGCTCACGACGGCGAACGAGAGCGACTTTAAATAAGGGCCTCCAATTTCGAGAGAGCACAAATAAAGTGAGGAGGGCGCCGAGTAAGAGCGAAGGGAACAAGACTCTCTTCTGAGACGGAATTTTCGCGAAACAAGCCCGAAGTTTCGAACTGTTCCACGGGGAGATATCTCTCTCTCTCTCATCCTTTTTTCCGTTCTCCCTCGCTTCTCATACCCTTAACCCTCTAGATACCGATGATGAGGGATACTTTCGCAATAGCTGATGACGTATAAAAATGTTAGCAATCCTTTTGCCCGCATTATATGTATGTATATGCATGTATACCCCCAACGCAACGCACTTTCGAATAAATATCATCCGAAAACCTCTGTTACACCCAAATTTCATGAAATTTTGCATAAACGTTTCTTGCGATAAATAAAATCATCCTGCAAAGTGATTTTTACCGCGCATTTACCAATGTAGAGTTTCCGCAATAATGAACTTTTTAAAGTTTAATCATTTGCAGGTATATCTATATCGCACGGTTCGTGGACTCTGTCGATATCTGAGAACGCCCACAGTCTAAATCTGTTGAGTATTGTATTACCGCGTTTTACATGCTGGTGGCTATAGAGACTGATTCCGACACTTCCTATTTTTTTTTTTTTTAAGGAATTTCCTTCGAATTCATTTTGTTTTTATAATCCTTTTATGCCAGATAGCTGATGCGTGGAAAGAAATATAATTTTTCAAACTGTATTCATTATTCGTACATACTTAGGTACTTTTGTTTCACGTCATTCAGTATATTCGAAATTTCTCAATTTTTTATAACTAGTAACGTCCAAAAATCTAGTCCTATTCCTTCACTAAAAATTGTACATACGGCAGACGATTGTGTGTGCATGAGAAGCCCATGAAAATTAAAACAAAAACATATGGATAAATTTAAATGCCTTGTGCTTCGTCCTCCACTCCGATTCATCGACGAAGCACAGGACGAAGCACAATAAATATAAGATATGCATCAGTTTTTAATCTCTTATACTCGGTATAGATTGACCTCTAATACCTCTACTATAAAAATCCTCCGTTGTTCAATTCTATATGTATTTAATGCCGATGAGTATTAAAAATGTAAATAACAAATAATTATATTTTTTCTTTGCAAGCTTCGATGATTTTGTCGCATAATGCATCATCGCCGGATGCATCGTGCACTCGAATGAAGCGTGTGCAAATTCGTCGAGTTGCAGTTCTCCCATTTCTTCCTCAAATCTATTTCGGTTGGTTTAATTAGAGGCGCGAGAGAAGAGACGAGGAGAAGATAAGACACGAAGAGATGAGAATAAAATAAGAAAAAAAGGACGCGATTCGCCCCACTGTATTTTCCTGATGTGCACGCGCAATATTTTATCCTCGTTTCTTTTCATCCCCTGCCCCATCGCGTCACATCACTTTTTTTGTCTCGACAATTAAAAGACTTTTATCCCCTCGTTTCGGGTCTCGCGTTCTCATGTTTCTGCTTATTCAAGGATCATTCTCACTCTGGGAGATAAAAGTATACGCTCTCTAGTCGACAAGAACGACGACGTGTTTTTGCCGAGCTTTCGACAAAAAACGAGTCCCAAGTTGAATTTTACTTATTCCACGCTTCTTCTGTTTAGGCGAAATAAATAATGTGTCATTTACTTTTCTCAAAACTCAACGCAGTACTTATCACTGCTATGAAAAAAAAGGAATAAGTAAGGAAAAATATTAGTGTTCCGAATAAGATGTATATATATTTGTATAATTCAAGAGTGTGCTTGCGCAGTTATAAAAGTGGAACAAGAGGAAACCAGAGGAAATGGGAATGCGCCTCCGTATGTGACAACGTGGAAAAGAGCGTGTCACGCGCCGGTTGAGCAAAAACTACAGCAGGTCTGCAAACTGAATAAGGGGAAACGAGTGCGAGAGCACGTCAGAGAGAGAGAGAGAGAGAGAAAGCAAGAAAAAAAGAAACGAGATGAAAACACGAAGAAAGTGGAGGAGGAGGAAAGAGGTTGCCTGCTAATTGGACTTAATTAATTTAATTAATGCGCGGATAAGCAGCCTCGCATTTGTCTGTACAGAGAACTTTTCTCCCCCATCGACCCTTCATTTTGCCTCAAGTTTCTTAAGAGAGAAACCTGCAGAAAGCAGCGAGAAAAATAAAGAAAGAGACTCGAACTCGTCTAGGATGTCACTTTGATAGTCACAGCTCACGTTAATATTTCTTTTTCCCGCGACTAAACAAAAAGAAATATTTTAGTACCTCAAATTTGAGGAGAAGCACATCAGTTCCAGTATATTAAATCGCGAGAAAACTTTTTTGTCGGCTCTTTTCGTGTTCGATTTTATTTTTTAATACCCGAGGTGTGCAACACGTTTATTTTGCATCATCAATATCGTCGCACACTCATATTCAAAAAGTGTAATCGAAAAATTCGAATGCAAAAGCAGACGATGATGAGCTGTGATTGATCGATTAAATAATAAATAGAAGAAAATTGTATATATCAAGTGGAACAAAGCCAGGAAGAAATCGTATATAATATTGAAATAAAAGTAGCGAAAAATGTGATATTTTTTGTTGATAAATTATTGGACCGACGGAACGTTTATTACTCGTCTTTAATCGGTGATGGTTCCAAAAACCGCGTTTGACACAAGCAGAAACGAATGGAGGGTTAACCATACTCGCAATATGCTAGAAATAGCTTCGTATTTTCCCTCGGAGGGGATCGAACTCACGACCTTAAGAGAATTACACGGTTAACAGTTCGGTGGTGTCCACGATTATTTTTAGTCGCATCATGGCGAAAGTGAAAAACATGTATCGCGCTTTTCTAGCTTGCTGCCTCTAACATATTCCCACCTCGTTATTTTTTATTTTATTCTCTCTTATTTTAATTCTCGATTCCTGCTCCTCCGTATTTTCGTATTGCACGTTCTCACATGCGTCTTCTCAACGGCGCGGATCTTACCGCAACATCTAATATACATGTTTATCTTTCAAATGAGCAGCACATTTCTTGCCAATTTTGAATTCTCGCAATTATTTTTATTATGTACGCACATATACTCTCGTATGTATATGTGCATATGTTTTATTTATGTGTATACCTATTTGATAGAAATGGTACTCTGATGCGACTCCCGATGTCTCTAATTTTTTCTTGTGCCTCATAAAAATTTGCCGTTTTTCACATTGCTCAGTCATCGCTCGGTCCCTCAACTCATCGTTATACGTTTTTCCCTTCGAATTTACCCCATTCACCCTCATCTCTACCTCCTCCAGGGAGGAGCGCTCGATTGGGGTAAAAGAGACGACCCCTTGGTAGAAGAACACTCCAGTTCTTTCTTCCCCGTTTGTTGGCTCCCTCTGTGGACATTTTCACATGTCGATCCTCGTCCTTACATCATCATATCTAGCCTCCATCGATAACGCACTCACTCAATAGCGGTGCGCATTTGCAAAGAGCCCGCCTTCCTCTTCCCTCCCCCCAGCGACCCTTCATTCCTTGCTTCCTTCCTTTTCGTACCTTCGTTTCTCCCTCTGTTTTTCGACAAGAAAATCTTTACGCAGTTTTTCCCAAAAACCTCCCTCGGCCAAAGCCAACCGAATTTTTCTCCAGCACTTCAACAAGACGCGAGACGAAATATTCATTTAATTATACATACATTCATGTAAGTATATGACTGATTAAATTATGGATACAATGACGATGAGCTAAGGTTACGTTTTCAGAATTATCATTTTAAGAAAGCATAAATAAAGATGTGAGGGGAATAAGAGAGAGAGAGTGAAGAGCGAAAAAAGCGAGACAGGCTTTTCAAAATATTGCTTCATCATCGCACTTGATCGTAATGCGAGGGGAAAGACCTTCTGATGCTTCTCCGCATGAAATTTCAATGAAAATCTATCGACAGATTTTTGTCTTCCTTTCTCGTCATCGGCCTATACTCATTTTTATTTTCTTAATGTCGATACATAATTTTTTTAAACTTTCACACTTTACATTCAAACACTAAATCTATTGCTAAACAAAAGTTACATTAAAAATGTATATACATACACCAGCATATTACTGTTGATTTGAGCGTTGGTGCTGGGATGATATATGTATGTATCTGTTTGTATGAAAACCTTTGAGATTGAGCGAGTATATACAATGTATATTACTGCGGAAGGAAATTGTTTGACATTTGAGAGAACCATTGTGCGTAAGCTCATCCAGCTGAGGCACTCAAGCTTTTCGGTACCACCAATGAGCGTATATGAATTAATAACAAAGAAAAGGCTGTAGGTACCACAGGAAAAAGTTCCAAGTTGCTTTCCCGGCTGGATTTGCGTTTTGAGAAATTGAGGTGGGGTTTCCTGAAAAGCAAATGAAGGAGTAGGGTGGGGTGACGGGGGGAGACTGCGCCACCGTTAATATCCACTCACAGCTCCTATACTTGACAATTGCAGAAATACATCCCTCAGGCTTTCCCTCTGTGTTTCGAGAGGAAGGCCAAAAGAGCGCGATAATAAGGAAAAGAATAAAAAACCCGCGCGTTATGACATTCTCTCCCTGATGATTAACCGCGCTCTTCATTTTAATTGTAAATCCCTTTATGATATGTTTTATTTCCCCCTCCTCTTTTGAAATTCTGTATTTTCACTGCTTGGTACATATAATTCATAAAAGGAATCAATTTTCCGCAAGGCTTAGCACACAAAAATTGTTCGAAACGTGTGTTAATAGTAAGAATGACGAAAATTTATTAGTTACATAATGATGAGATGGAACTTTGTAAAAAGTGTGTCGTAGTAATACTGGAATTGAGGAGAGACCCATAGAAGCCTGTAGCAGCGATTGACCATCAGCTAATGAGAAGCTCTTGAGCTGGAAAAGATCGTACGTGACGGAACGCTGCACTAATTAAGCGATATAATTGAGTCGAAAGGCAGGCTGCTGGGTTAAATTCATGGAGCGCCATTACGGAGAACGAAAAGGACATAACCATCAAATAGTCTAATTAGGGAGAACGAGGAAGAGGGCTCAGAGAAGAGGGAAGCAGAGAGGAAGAAACCCGGAGAAGCGGTATGTAGTTGAGAAAAGCAGGAGCGGTATAGGAATGGTGTGTGTGTGTGTGTGTGTATTAAGAGTGAGCTAACGGGATGGTAAACCGTGACTGCTTTTGCTGATTCCGAAGCACCCGAAATGCGAACCAAGTTTGTTACTGGCTCTGGTGCACATTTTCAAAGCATCCTCCCTGTGATACACGGCATTACCTGGATAATGAGCTATCCCGCGCGGGGTTATTCAACATGGCTGAGGGAAAACGTGGATCCGTTTGAAAAAAAAGCGACGTTCAGGGCCAGGGGAGCTTGGAGAATAAGACGAAGAATAACCCGAGAGAGAAAAAGAAAAAAGATAAATATAAACTAAATCTTTTTTCGGGGCTAATGAAGGTGAATTAGCACCGGCGTTATTTTTGATGAGAACACACCCTTCCCGTTTTATATACCGCGAGACGTTTGAGCAATTCCATATAAAATTTACCCTGGCAAAACGTCCTCAGTCTCCTCAATCGCGTCTTAAACCCTCCCTCTTATTTTTCCACCCCGCTACATCTAAATAACGTGGGGATAAGCTATCTGCATTTTATGCGGAGCTGCTCTCGGAAGAATAAAACTTTTTAAATAGCGCACTAGATAGCGGGCCAAAAAGTCTCCCCTTTTTTGGATTTTTGTATACATACATAGATACAGTAAAATTGTATCTAATTTCGCTAACACCTCCTGCAAATATAAAATATGCTAAATGTTTTTGTAACCCACGAGATTTATTTTTTTAAATCGACGCTTGTATAGAACAATAAGATACACATCACTTTCAAAGAAACATATGTATATTGTATACACATCGAGAACGAGAGTGCTAGATTATATACTTTTTTTACCGTACGCGACGTATGTATATGTAAAAAAAGATATTTCAAGGTAACTCGAAAATACTTGAAAGGTGTTTTTAAATAGTGGCATATTCGAAAAAAGTCTCAAAGAGATAAAAACAGAATATGATCTATCAAAAATAAAGCAATGATGATACATCTGCATGTATACATATAAATAAGTTTCGAGATTGAGAAAATAGAAAATAAAAAATTGAAGGTAATGAATGAAAAAATAAAGATGAAGGAGTAAATTGGTCAGAAGTTGGCAGAGAGAGAGAGAGAGAGAGAGAGAGAGAGAGAGAGTGAGATGTCAGTTTGGATTCTGGTTGGTAGGAAAAAACGACAGACGAGGCATGTCTATAGAACGATAATAATCGATGTCGAGGTGGATCATCGAGAGAGTCTATGACGAGGAATTTAATGATCCTACGAGGCGGCATGCACGCGGTATGAATAAGAGGCATTATAATATTGGCTTTGCCGATGAACAACTGGCCTGCATTTTCCTGATGGATAAAAGCGTGTCACCGTTGGCTGTCCACTCGGTCGAGCAGTGACCCCAGGCGCGAGGAACCCCACTGGAAAGGCTCTTGAATATGGAATCATCAATAAACGTGGGGTTCGGAAGAAGCAGACTGTTTTTCGTCAAGTCCCAAATCGTGTTCTGCTTCGAATCATGGAGACTGGAGCTTATTTTATTGCTCGCGGGGCTATAGACCTCGAGGAGAGAAGGTCAACCTCATCGTGGGTCAACGACACCCCGCGACGCGAGAGATCATAAGACCGAATCATGCAACGACAAAACCGATCAGAAATAAAAAATGGTTGTAAGAGAAAAAAAAAGTCAACGGAAGGCGGGAGTGGAAAAAACCCTTGCGACACACTTAGCGAGCGTGATCGAAGGTTAAATCGATCGGAAGAGACAATCATCTCCAGGAACATTGAGCTGTTTCACTCGAGTGTTTCCTCTCGTCGATCTGCCCATCTGGTGTTTTGTGGAAAATGGGCTGAGCCCATTAAATCATCTGCTTGTCTCCGGCGTTGGAGATCTCGCAGGAGAGTCCGTAAATGCGCAAACTCAGAGAGATGCGGATTAGAAATCTCGGAAAGAGAGACTAAGGAGAAAAACGCCGGGGATGAAGAAACAAGAGCGAACAGCGTAATCCCCGTTTTGTCAATCGATAAAGTTGCCCAGATAAGAAACCTCTTTTCACCAGACAGAATAAGTAATAACTTTGAACGCAGGTGCGCCTTTCCACAGTAAATTTTTACATTTATATATATCGTCCATATCGTTTTTCCTCTTTCCAATCATTCTCCTATCTATGCGTATATGTAGGTACGAAAATACGTAAACATGTTGATAAATTCAGTCATCTTGAAAATTATCCCATCAGTTACCTCATCTATAACCTTAGAGGATTTCATGTTCAGTTGACGAAATCCTCGCTGACGAAATTTCAATTTTTTTGCCTCTACTTTTTAGACCTTTGTCGAAAATAATCATGAAATTTTTTAAAAAGTAAAAAAAATATTTCAAATGAAAAGGGAAAATATAATGAGAATCCAGGGAGATTGGAAGGACGAGAATGCCGCGGCGGGGAGAGGAATACAAGAGGCGAGAAGAGGAATATTCACGTGCTGCTCTTGTTCATGTTGTCAAGGAAAAAGAAAAAAAGAAGAACAGTGGAAGGGGGCCCATAATAACCAGGAAATTACATCCGGACTGCGAAAAGCCTATTGGGAGTAGGATGGAGGAGGATGAAGAAAAAATTGCCAAGGGGCGAAAAGTGCGCCCCGGCGCTGACTGCGTTTACATTCGAGAAATGTGAACGAATGACGAGCTTTTTTCCTTTTTTTCCAAGGATAACGAAAGGGGAAAGAAAACTTGGTGGGTCGTTTCAATTTTCATTTCACCCCCCTCCCCCCAACTTGAACAACCTGCTCGAAACTGTAGCCAGATTCAAATAGTTTGTTGGAAAAAATGCAGATTTTTTTATCAACTCTGCCATATACAATTTATATGCGCATCGAAAAAGCTCAGATTCTTTTCTCGACGTGCTCTCTGATCTATTAGAAAAAAATGTATTCAATAACAAAACTATAACTGTGCTGGGTGTGCACACATATGCAAAGAAAACAAGATCCAACAGAATGGAGCTTTGAGGAAAAAACCGTTTCGAAACACGTGTGCGGCAAATTTGAGAGAAACGGAAAAGTCGCTTCATCGAGTCGTAGACGGAATAGCAGTTTGGAGCGTGTTATCTCGTGACGAGCAAATTATGGCTTTTGATTCTTCAAAAAACTTTGTCGGTTTGGAACAAAATTCCTCAAGACTGAAAATAAAACAGAAACATTTTTTCCTGTAGTACGATAAATTTTCATTCCACTTTAATACATATATACATTTAGCAAGAATTTTTTTTTTCTTGAACGATTATCCCGTCAGATTATTTCTCTATGCTTGCGCTATTGATGGTGATACACCCCGATCAGGATATACACATATATCTAATGAAAACGATTCATCGATTTCAATAAATCATCGAATCACATCAGGATTGTCAGGGCCTAACGATGTCAGCGCGAGAGAGAAAAAATCCAACCGTGAATAACAGATGAATGAAATGAGGACGGACAAAGAAAAAAGAAAATGTTGTCTAGAGGATCAGGGGAGAGAAAGAGAGAGAGAGAGAGATGGAAGGCGGATTTTCAACGATTGAATCATTCCAGATGTCAGAAAGATTAATTGAAAATATTTCGGCGGAAGAAGATGTCTCCAGCGATCCGTGTTCTGCATCCCCTGGAAGCAACCCCCTGACTTTTTGTTCCAAGTCGTGAAAAAGTATACTGAATCAGCTATATCCGAATTTTCCATCCTCTCAATATGCATTCGGGAAGAATATACATACATACATATATCAATTTTCCACATGTAAATAATATACACCTTGAATTGCATTTTTCGATCTGTAAATGTCAGATTCAACTCATCTTTTTATACACGGTAGAATATTTTTTTTGCAGTGGAAGCAGATAATGAAAAATGTATTTGGTACATATAAAGAATGAGGTGTATATGTCCGTTATCCAGTTAGCCTTATTGAATAGAGTCAAATAAAAAAAGCGATGAATGACAAAAGTTGCCGCATATATCGATTGTCAAAAGAGAAAATGAAGGAAAAATGACAATTTGCTATAGTTTCTGGACAGGCTAGATGTGCAAAGTAAAATGAAACGAAAATGAAAAGCTAAATTTGTATAGTTTATTGAAAAAAAAGTGGGGAAAAAATCGTGTTCTTCGTCACCTCATTTTTATTTCGGCAAGTTTATGGACCATGATGATTACACGCTGGGACGGAGAAGCGAGAAAAAAGAAAAAATACGTGAAGAAATTCCGGATCGGTATTGAGCAAATGGGAGAGGAATGTTCTTACTCCCCATGCGGGAGCAAGCAATCCCACCGCGAGTGATTGACGAAGCGCTACGACATTTTCCGTAACTTTACATCGAGATGAGCTTAAAAAAATAAAAAACAAAGACATCTAAAGTCTCATTTGTTTATACAGAGAAGAGAGCGGATTTTTTCCCAGCCTTTCGTCTGGCGCTCTCATCCGTAGTCTCTGTTGATGAAATCGAGCTGCGCGAAAAATATATATCCTTTTAATATATTTATCCTTACAAAAAATGGTCTTGGTCTGGTATGAACATTACATACACACATAGATACGTACAGCATACGTGTCATTTTGACGTTCACACTTCTTCTCGATTTTCGACTCCTATTTTTATTCCGTTTTCTTTTATGATTTACATATTGATCGGATATACTTACAATACTAGAGTTCATCAGACAAAAAACGAATCCCCCGTGATCTCATCCAGCACGCTTTCACTTTTTCCCCACTTGTCTCGATCTATCATATTTTGGCTTTTACCGAGCGTTCCAATTCGAACATTTTGTTTTTTTTTATTTTTCGGATAATTTATTGCTTTGGTTTACTGTTGTGTCTCAAATTGATATCTTGCAGTAGACCACCATTTCAGTTATTCGAAATTTATTTCACTGGCCATCATCGAATTTATCAGTGAGATTACAACAACATCCGTCGGCCCGCCAATTATTCTGATCCTCTGTATACAATATGTATAATCTTGGTGATAAAATTAAAATATTTTCGTATTTTTAGAGAAAAACTCGATACCAGAAATTTCACTTGGGGTGTGACACGCGATAAAAAAAAAAAGATTAACGCGTGTGAACAGATTTTAAAAATCCTTGCAAAAACTTTTTGCTTGACGAAAGCATTTGTTGCTCCGCATCGAGAGCTTCTCAACACGCCCTTTCATCAATATTATAGAGTACATCAAATCCCTTTTCCCTTTATCTCCCTGTATCTACTGCTTCTTTTCCCCCGTTCTTACATTTTCTTATATCTACTCAAGCACTTCGATTTCGAGACTTCAACCTTTTCTCACCCATCACTTGACAATTTGACGATCGAGCAAAACATTGCTCCTCAACGAATATTACGCAGACGATTCATTAAATATATCCTCAAAGATCAAATTTATTTTTATAGCACGCATATGAAAATATTATACAATAACAGTGAGAGAGTTGGTGGAAAAATAAATTGGGGACAAAAGAGAAGAGAAAAAACACACTACAATTCCAAAAGGTTCGATGCGAAATCATGAATTAAAAATGATTGCCCGCATTGAATGAGTAGTGAAAATATAAGTACATACTGGCAGTGAGTTCAGTAGCAGATGATACTGCCACTTTATCCCACTAGTACATTTATAACGCGCTATTTGTCGAGATGAACCGAACCTTGATCGCTGTTCGTCCGGTAACAATGGCTTGTTTTGGGTTTGATCGATGCAGTTGGAAATATTTCTCGTGTTTAACCCTCAACAGATTTTTTTCTGTCTCGAAAAAAGTGTGTATAAATTTTTTCCAGGAATCACCACAAATCCCCAAGCGGGAGATAAAAAGGACTTATGCTGAACAATGCGACACCGAAAGTATACAAAAATTGTTAGCCAAATGGGCTCAACGATCCATGGACGCGTTTAGTCTGATCTCGCATAAAGGGATGGAGAAAAAAAAGGGAGGGGGGGGGGAGTAAGCTCTGTGACAGGACCTTTCGACACTGACTAATGATGATCGGAGTCAACGGTTAATATCACTATAGGAACACTTTTTGGGACTATTTCTCTCTCTCTCTCTCACACACACACACATACGTGTGCGCGTACTTTTCTCTCTTTGAATTCCTCCCTCAAAGGCTCATTTTTTTCTTATGTTCTTGTTCTATACCTTTACATCCTCGTGGCTTTGTCACCACTCGAGGACGCATTGAATAAGAGAAGAAAAAACAGAGAAGCAGCCATTTAAGTGATTTGTAACGCTGCTCATCTCTATATCGAGCCAAAATCTATCATTAAATACGAATGAAAATAATAAACATCGTTAAGGGAAGAGGAGCATTTCTATGGATAACCATAGAAATAGAATTTTTGGTAGATTTTTGTTCAAAAATTGATGATGGAAAGAATGCATGAAGCTTTAATTTCGAACGTTTATT
>JAPYYX010002180.1:15359-33241 GCA_030522605.1 Cremastinae sp. B BG-2022a | reverse complement strand
GAATATATAGGAGGGGGCTCAAGATACATCCTTGAGGTACTCCTTTGTATGTGTAATAAGGGCCTAGAAGTTCGCCAGCGATTTTGAAGTAAATGGAGCTAAAGGATGTGAGGTTAAAGATAAAATTACAGAATGACCAGGGAAGGTTCAAGTCTTGGAGACAAGACGCGAGTAGTGAGGGATCTACGTTGTCAAATGCGTTGGATACATCGAGAAAGGCGCATGTGGTGAACTGCTTAGTTGCGAAGCCGTTATATATGTGCGAAGTCAACATCGAGAGGCTATCAGGACAGGAACGCGATTTCCGAAAACCGAACTGGGAGTGAGAAATTAAATCTTCACTCTCTAACCATTGGATTAAGCGAGCATGTATGAGTCTCTCCATAAGCTTTAAGAAGCAAGAAGCTAAGGAGATTGGGCGAAATTTGCCTGGGGAAGATTTGGGAATAAAGAAGACCAAGAATTTGTGCCATTGAGGGGAGAAGAGTCCTTGTGTGAAAAAGGCGTTGAATGTTTTTAAGAGAAGATCTAAGATTGACTTTGGGAGCTCCGAAATGATTCTGAAATCTATTTTATCCAGTCCCGGGGCAGATTTACGATTGCTTTTTTGTATAGCGGTTAGTAATTCGTGTTCAGTGAACGCCAAATCGAGATGAGGATTGTTCGAGAACTCGGTTGGGAACTGGGGATTGAGGCAAGAAGGAGGGCAGATGGATGGAATAAGGTTTTTCATTTTTTCCTGAGCTTCGATGTTGTTGAAGAGAGAAGAAATATTGGACAAATTTCTATTTCGAAAACTTTTTATTTTTGCCCACACTTTGGTAGATGATGTACGGAAGTTGATGGAGCTCGTGAAATCTATCCACGACTGTTTTTTGGCCTTTTTAAAGGTTTTTTTGCGATAGCGTCGGCTTTCTTTGCGAGAGTGAGATTGAGACTGTTCGAGGTTTTTCGGAAATCTGACCATGCCTGTTTGCGAGCCTGATTAGCCTGATCGCAATTCTCGTTCCACCATATGGCGGCACGAGACTTGAAAATGCGCGTTGGGTTCGCGACGATTGATGGGCAAGAAGAAGAGATGGAGTCGGTGATACCTTGAGTGACGTTTTCGTATTGGATTAATGGAGCAGGATTTGTAAGAGAGGGAGCTTTATCATTCAGGGAATTCCTGAATGCGGCCCAATCGATTTTCTTTAGAGGAAAGCGAAGCGGAGAAAACGAGAGAGGCGAAAAGGTAACGCCAATTGATATTGTGATTGGAAAGTGGTCGCTAAGCATAGAGTCGCTTTCGACCTGCCAGTCGCAGAGGGGGAGAATATGTGGTGAGACTAGCGTCAGATCAATGGCTGAGATTTGATTTAACCGGTTAATGTTCGTGAGATTAAGCGTGGGTGAACCGTTATTGAGGCAAGATAAATTGTTATTTATTAAGGAATCTGCGAGTGAATTGCCTGAATAGCAATTGGAGGAACATCCCCATGAGGAGTGATGGCTGTTGAAATCGCCGCAGATTAAAGTGTTTTGAGAAGAGGCTAGAGAGTTGAAGAGATTGCTCCAATCTGCCGTGCTAGTACGGAAATGAGGAGATTTATATAGCGAGGTTATTGTCAGAAGGCTTAATGAGGTTAGAATTGAGATTGATAGAGTTTCTATGTGGTTAGGGCTGTGAAAAGTGGAGTCGTCTTGTCTGAATGGGATGTTCTTTTTGAGGTAAATGGCTAAGCCACCGCCTCTAAGATTGTCCCAATTTTTAAAGATGGGGTGAAAGCCGTCTAGTTTAGGAGACGTTGAATTTGATAGCCAAGTTTCACAGAGAACGATAATGTCAAATTTTTGAGCGGTTTTTGATAGAAGGCCCATTTTGTTGCGGAGACTTCTGCAATTCCATTGCAGGACTTTGAGCGCTTTATTGGGATCCATTTTGCGAGAGCAGAGCGAGGAGTGAGTTGAGAGATGAAATAATAGGGGTGATTTGCTCAGAGAGATTTAGAGGTTGAAGAACGGGAATGAGTTGCTGCGTGATATTTTGTATTAAGACAGTGATTATGTTGAAGATGCCACTAGTTTGGTTTGATGGCGACGTAGAAGAAGAGTGAGCGGAAGGGAGAGCATGTGGCTGTGGCTGCTCTGCGAAGCCCTGGTAAGAGAGAGGAACGCGACCGTTCGGGCAGATTAGAAGGTCTGCGCATTGTGCTTGGAGATTCGGAGTAGAAGTGTGTGTGCGAGATGATGCTGGTTGCCTTTGGCCACCTGGTTATGGACGGCTAGAAGATGCGAGAGAAGAATTGTGGTAGCGCGGGAGAATTTGCGCTCGAGAGGGTTGAGAAGCTTCCGGTTGCGGCGTCTGAAGACGGGGGAGGGAAACCGTTTGGCTGTAAGAGCGTGCGTTTGATGATGATATCGAAAGTGGATGCAATGACGGAGTGAGTGGAGTAGAAGAGAGAGTCGGGAATTGAGAGAGTGGATATTTGCGGCGGGTTGTTCTGAGGTGTGTCTAGAGGAGTTAGGAATTAATTTCCTGGCTTCGGTGATCGGAATATTTTGTTCTGCCGCAGTTGCCTTAACGGCTTTTTCGAGTAGGGAGTGAGGACAAAGTTTAGAGGTCGGTAGATGATCGCCTTTACAATTGGCGCATTCAGGGGGTCCGTTTTGGTTAGGACAAATCTCGTCTGTGGCGTGTTTTTTGCCTCCGCATTTGATACATTTTGGGAGCCCTTTACATTGGGATGAGACGTGGTTGAAGCGAAAACATGAAAAACACATTTTTACCGGTGGATGCCAGGGGTCAACTTGATGACGTACTTGAAAAAGTGAGACGGAATCGGGGCGGAAGCGACCCTCGAACTTGATATATATGGATTGAGTGGGAATAAGTTTCGTTTCGCCGTCGATGGTAGCCTTGCGATTCTGGCGTCTGATATTAAGAATGGGGCATGAAGAAGAGAGATACTCCATGATTTCTTCGTCGGAAAATTCCAGAGGGACGCTTCTGATAAGGCCATCGCAGGAGATAAAGAAGTCCGGAATGAAGGCGAAAAGGTTTGCGGATGAGAGTTCAGGAGCCGACAATATTTCATTTGCTATGCGTGCATTAGCCACGGAAATGGAGGCTTGCTGTTTGCCAGAGCTGGAAATATTAAGAATTTCATTTTTTCGATATTTCTGGAGGAGAATTTTTCCAATTTTCGTGGCATTCAAGCGCGGAGTTTTGGTGTCGAATTGCTTGGGTTGGATTAGCATTGTAAGAGGCCCTGAGCTTTTCTTGCTGTATCTATTATTTGCAAGTCTTTCCAAAACGTTGTTCCTCGTTGAGGTTGGCGGTGTGGATGACGTAGAAGTTGAGGTAGACGCAGACATGTTGGTATGGGTTTTGTTGTTTTTAGAGGCGGTTGGCTCCGCTGTGTCGTCATTTTGGCGTTTCCTAGAATCTGGAAAAGATTCGCGTCGAAGATTTTCAACCTGAGAGGCGATGAGCTTTTCATCGTCTATCATGTTAAAGTCGTTCAGATTGGGATCCGAATCATCGGGGGGTTCAACAGTGTCCTGGAAAGAAGCCATGTCTCGACCACGAGGTGAGGCAGGCGCGCGTGGAAAGGTTACGTGAGAGAGCGTGGATATTAGACGTGGTCGACGTTATTTGCAACCGCGTTTTAATTTGTTTAATATTTTAAAGAGTTGAGGCACTAAATGAAACAATAAAACACAATAAAGTAACACTATAACATATGATAATTGGTAAAACGAAACGTAGAAACGAAACTCCGAGGTTGCACGTGGCGCGGCGTAACCGGACGAGCCTCGGTGTCTGATTGCTACTCTTATATTTATGTGATTAAAATTGAATACGTATATGTGGACCTTTCATCACCACATCTGGTGACCCCTCTGTGATCAGTCGCGAAAAATAAAACAATAAAAAACGTGTGCGTCGTCGATCAAAAAACGCCGGTCTTTGTTCTCCAAGCACGTGCCCGCCAAAAACGCTAATTCCAAGTGCCGCGTATTTTATGTGAACATTAATCATAAAAACAAGTAAAATATGTCGTTACAACATACGCCAGTTAAAAACAACTCCTGTATGGAGGGAGACGAGACATTCGGTGATCAATCTCAGGAATACACGACTGACCCTGTCTCCACGTCCAGCGCGCCCGGCACATCCAGAAGACCAGGCTCAATCGACTGGAATAACTCTGACAACACACTGTCTTCGTCAGTGGGCGGGATCGAACGAGTCACTATCTCGCCTTTCTGGAAAAAGAAACCTGAACTTTGGTTCGCCAGCGTCGAGGCCACGTTCTCGTACCACAGGATAACGGCTGACAAGGTCAAGTTCGACGCGGTAGCTTTCAAGCTCGACGAGACACGCTTACCCTGATCGAGGACGTCCTTCTAAATCCTCCACCAACGAACAGGTATAACACGCTAAAAGAAGCACTTTTGAACCGCTTTTCAATTTCGCAGGAGCAAAAGTTCCGCAAATTGATCTCCGGCTTGGAACTTGGCGACAAGAAACCTTCGTTCCTACTCGCCGAGATGGGTTCGTTGAACCAGGGACGATTAGACGAACATTCAGTGCGTACTTTATGGCTAGATCATCTTCCTGGAAGCCTACAAATCGCCTCGGCGGCTACCCTCGACAACACAGCAATCGCTCAACTGGCCGATCGAGTGTGGGAGATTCATCGAGCAGCTGACACTAGATTCATGGCAGTGGACACCGGGCCGTCGACGACTGATACTGACCTCGCAAGAGTTCTCACCGAGCTCGTCAACAAGCTTGATCGAGTCTTGAAAACACCGGAACGAGGCCGTTCCCAGCAACGTTCTAACTCTTCTTCTCGTTCTAAATCTCGATCTAAAAGCGCCGACAAAGGAAATAACGAAAATAAACCGTGTTATTATCACCGCAGGTTCGAGGACCAGGCAAAGAAGTGTGCGAAACCCTGCAGCTTCTCGAAGGGTCGGGGAAACTAACCCTACCACCAGCTCTCTCGGCGGTCGCTGGTGGTTCGCAAAAACCCAGCCGTCGACTCTTCATCAGGGATCAAAGTACGGGAATCGTCTTCATGGTTGATTCAGGAGCCGAGGTTTCCGTGATTCCACCGAGCAAAAAGGAACGCGTACCCAGCCGAGTACAAGCTCTACGCAGCAAACAGGACAAAAATCTCAACGTACGGACAAAAAGCTGTATCTCTCAACTTCGGCATCAGACGTCCGATACGATGGATCTTTCGTATCGCCGACGTCCCGTACGGCTTCATCGGAGCGGACGTACTCGATGAGTTTCACCTCGTCGTTGACCTCAAAGAGAAACGCCTGATCGACATGAATACCGGTTTGAGCGTTCGCGGTACCATCGCGCCTGCGCCTTTCGTCGTGCTATCGACGATCGATAAAGAAGATCCCTACGCTGAAGTACTTCGCAAGTACCCCGAGATCCTCGACATCAAACTGCAAAAAAAGACGACTAAACACGATATTGTTCACCATATCGAAACTACGGGTCCCCCCGTATACGAACGAGCACGTCGTCTCTCCACGGAACTACACCAGAAGGCCAAGGACGAGTTTCAGTTCATGGTTGACCAGGGCTATTGTCGCCCAAAAATCGATTTGGTTCGTGCTTATCACCAAATCCCCGTGAAACCCGAAGATGTACCTAAAACAGCAGTCATCACACCATTCGGATTATTTGAGTTCCTCGTAATGCTGTTTGGGCTTTGTAACGCTGCACAAACCTTTCAAAGGTTTATCTGCAAAGTTTTGGAAGGCCTTGATCTTGCGTACGCGTACCTCGACGATTTACTCATCGCCTCGACAGACGCCAACGAACACATCAAACATCTTGAACTTGTCTTCTCTCGTCTTCGCGATTATGGGTTAACCATAAACAAAAGCAAGTGCGTCCTGGGAGTCACAAGCATCGAATACCTCGGTCATCTCATCACCGCTGAAGGCTCTCAACCGCTTCCCGAACGCGTCAAGGCCATCGCAGAGTTCAAGAAACCAGAAACCCTGGTCGAGCTCCGACAGTTCCTAGGCATGCTCAATTTTTACAGGCGCTACATAAAAAACGCAGCTCAAACACATGCGCCGTTAAACGCTCTACTGAAAGATTGTCGCAAGAAAGATCAGCGTCCGGTTCAGTGGAACGACGAGGCTGTAGCCTTCATCCAGCCGCAAACGGTCTCGTGGAAAGATGGCATCGAGTTTTGAAAACAGCGATTCGCTGTCATCAGACACCAGAATGGACTACTATCTTACCAATTGTGCTGCTAGGATTGCGCACATGTTACAAGGAGGACCTGAAAGCATCAACAGCAGAGTACATGTACGGCACCACGTTGAGAATTCCAGGCGAATTTTTCACTCATGAGGATATGCCCTCGGATCCGAACATCTTTTTAGAAGAATTTCGAATCCACATGAGAAACCTGAAGCCAGCGCCAGCCAATCATCCCTGCAAGTCAAAAACGTTCTGTTATAAAGACCTTTATACGTGCAGCCACGTATTTTTACGCCAAGATGCACTCAAAAAAGGGCTCGACCAACCTTATACTGGCCCGCACAGAGTCGTAGCAAGACTGAACGATAAATTGTTTACGATCGACATCAACGGTAGAGAGGCAAACGTGAACATCGAGCGTCTAAAACCTGCACACTTAGCAACTGGAGAAATTATGCAGAATCCACCTGTTCACCTGCCAACACTCAATCCAACGCCGTCAACATCGAGTAGAGACGATTCTTCAATACCACAGCCGCTACGTACTTATCCAGGACCAAAGAAGAAAGTGAAAATTGTCACTTAACAGACTGTGATAAAAAAGTCTGCAATTTTTCGCGTTACCTAACTCCGTTACCCAGGGGGGAGTACTGTGGGGGATCTACATTACCATCTCTTACCGCCCCTCTCTCTTAACAGTCCAATTCCATCCCGTTTCAAAATTCAAAATGGCAACCCAACCGATTCCATTGCTACGACGCCAATGCCACGGGCTACACACGTTCCAACGAGTAACACGACTGAGCATCACGCTGTATCTCATTCTTTTAATCATTATTAATAAAGTTATATTTATGTGATTAAAATTGAATACGTATATGTGGACCTTTCATCCCCACAACCCCTCCACTCTCATCTCCATCTACCGGTCTCTCATTCGTAGCTCAATCGAGTACGGCTTGATCGTCCATTCAAAAATCATCCTCTCCTCCCGAAAATCGAAGTACTACAACGCCGAGCTCTACGACTCTGACTAGGTCTTCGCACTCCTCGATAATCTCGCGTCCATAATTCTGTCGAGACACCGTCCTACTCTTTACATCTCATGATTTCCCCTAATCAAAGCCTATCGCCGTCTCTTACGCCCAAACCACTGATAGAACCTCTTCCCTTCCCTCCGATTTTCCAAATAAAACCATCCTCTCCCTGTCCATATCCACATGTTGACCTTGACTCCGGCTCAACCATCAAATCATCCAACCAACCGAATTCTGAATTCTTCTCGATTTTCTCACCATCAAACTCTGTGCACTTTTATACTAACGGCTCCAAAACTGAGCCTGGCGATTATGTCGGGTTCGCTATCTATTCTCCTTGCCTATCTTTTTCTTTAACGAGCAAAAGCTCTTGCTAACCTCTACACTGTCAACTTCATTATCTCGAACAACATCAAAATTCTTCATATCTTGTCCGACTCCCCCAGTTCTCTTTCATGCCCCAAAAACATCTCACCCATTATTATCAACCTTCATATCGCACTTCTCAAAGCCCTCGACCTTGGTCTCCCAATTCATCTCGTTTGGATTGCAGCTCACGTTAACATCTTCGGCAATGAGAAAGCCGATCGCCTGGGAAAATCAGCCATCACTAATGGCACTCTTACTGAAGTTTACCTTCCTTGCTCCGACTTATTTCCAATACCACGCAAAAAATGCTTGGAACTGTTTAAAAACTTCCTTCAACATACACCGATAAAGGTACTCTGTATTTTCACAACTTTTTCTCCAGTAGTCCTACTCCTTGGTTCTCCAAACTCACAAGATTGAGCAGAAAATCAATCTTTATCTTAACCAGAATGCACTCCAATCACTATAACTTATAATCCAGTCTCTTCAGAAAGAACCTCCCCCAGTCACCTCTTTGCTCCTGCAATCAAAACGCTGACGAGGAACTAAACAATATTTTTTGGGCTTGTCCTCGTTTTCAAACTCAACGCGCTCCGCTTATTCGCGCACTTTTCAAGGCCAAAATCCTTCCGCCGCATAACATCGAATCTATCATTGCCGACCCTACCAAAAAAATTAGCACACTCGAAAACATGAAAAAACGTACTTCTGGTTTATTTATTCCTTTGTTATGCACACAAAATTTTGCTTAAAAAAATTGTATAAAATCGACGATCTTGTTCGTTAATGGGTTAAGGAAAAAGTGCTCGTAATTCGAGTTTTTTTCGTGCATTCCACTTTTTATTAGTCCCTCAACATGTTAATATGCTGCATCTGTTCAAAAATAAAAACTCGAAAATGTGGCTCATGAAAGGCCCCCAAAAAATTGATTGTCAGAATTTTTTTTCTGTTTTTATTTTTATCTAGTCTATCTAGTAATACGATCGCTGACGCTGATGACACGACCGATGTTGAGAACGATATTAGAAAATTTTCGATATTGATATTGATACAGTGGTCTCGAAGACAGAGAATTGCAGCAATTGAATCCTAGGATGAGCTCCATCTCTCTTATATATGTAGAACAAACAAAAGTAGAGCCCGAAATAATCATCATTGAATCTGAAGAAGAAATCGCTCATTCATCATAAACTACATTTGACGAACGTTTTACATATCCAAGAGAAAAGGAGAACAATAGATCGATTCTTTATTTCCCCGAACACTATTTATCCCCCGATGAAAAGATAATTCCGAAGTTCTACTTGCAAAAAAATAATACAGCAATTATAACCGGCTCACCCTTTCGAAATTCATTAACTGAGTAAAAAAAAATCGAGAAAGAAATCGCACTCCAAAAAGGCTCTAGATGACACAGCTTGTATTTTCTGCTCAGATTTATATGCTGAATCTATGGAGCCATGGATTCAATGCTATAAAGTCAAAAATTGAGCTCACGATTCATGGGCTGGTGTAGGAAATAAAATAGTCAAGATATACGTCTGTGATTATATATTACAATTAACTATTAAAAGAAATGTGAAAAAAAAATTTTGGTGACTTCATTTTTTTTTTATTTTGGGGGCCCCGTCTTGCCCCTCACTCCCCTAAATGTTCTAAACATCAACAAAAAAGGTACCATCTCTGTAACATTTTTTTTATATGTTGCATAATTTTTTCATATGTTCAATGCTAATTCCAAAATTTGGAAGCATTTGACTAAAATTTTAATTCTTTAAACAATGTTAATTGTTAAAATGGTTTAATTAATAATCGGAAGTTGTTAATCGCTATCGTAGCTAATACACAAATATTCAGAACTCGTTTAAAAGACTAGAAAGTAAAACATTCGCAAATTTTCGTTCTGAACATACTTTTGACATGGATTGTACCTACCATTCCTCCTTAACGAAATCACGTCCAAAATATATCGAAATCCAACTTTTATATTCCTGATTTTTTTCATCTACCTACCCTTCACTGCACAAAATTTCAATCAAAGCTCGACTTTGTGTGAACGTACAATTATAATTAATTGCGCATTTTATATGCGGCCCGATCGGTTCATTGCCCATGTCTATTTGTATTCACTTTATTTGTCGATTACCGCATGTGCTATGTTTTCATAAAAATGTTGCCAAAATAAACCGAGTTGCAGAAGATTTTTTCATGAGCGTATTGTTTTTTTCTTGTCGAATGGGAAAATTTGCGTGTGTTATCGTTGATTACGTTTAAACGACGATAACGTGAGACCGATGATAGTGACGCGCATTATGTAACGTTGAATTGTATTCGGAAAAAAATATTGCACAGGGCACTTAAAGCAAGTTAAATCGAATCTGTATTCAAGATAAACAACTAGTTTGATTCAAGCAAGGGAAACAAATGTAGCAAAATATAATTGAGAATATAAAAAATTTTAAATACTAGGGATAATTTTCGCGCGCGCTAATTTCTCTGCTTTCCGATGACTTAGAATAGAAACAATTATATAAAGAGTATAGCATATCTGGAATTTTTTTGATTTCGTGCAAGCGATGTTTCTCATGGCTGTAATAATCATGGAATCAATTTTTTTATTTTTAAACTTTTTCGTAAACAAAATGTTTAGCATTGCAATGAATACACTGCTCGCTTAATAATCCACCATAGTATTCTACGATATTAAGATTATAATTTTCAAGATTCGTTATTTTTCTTACAATTAGTTTCATCCAGCGATAACTCTTTGTAGTTGACGATGCAACTGATGTTGATGTTCTCGGTTTTTCCTTCGTCTGTATTCATATGTTCTTGAATACTTTGGATTTTAAATATAAAAAAACATTCAAGTTTTTTAATTTTCTATTCTTTATTCCTGGTATGACCATCGCAATACGTAGTTTTATTGACAGTGTGATCTACTATGAAATCATAACTATATGAAATCATCAATGAAAATTTTATCAAAGATTAAGCTGAAGAGATAAATTAGCGACATTTTTTGAGCTTCGGAAATGTCAAACAAACATAAAAATCGGAACTTCTGAAACTCAAATACAAAGCTAATTTTAAATATTAATTATTATATTAATTAATTTTAAATATTTTATTTGTCGTGGGAAAAATTACACGACAACAAATATACAGCAAAAAAAACAAATGTATAATGATAAACTTATGTACTGACGTGACGTCGTAACCGTGCTTCGATTCCGCGGTCCTATAGCTGTCGCTTAATAAAATAAAGCGTATGTTACACATTTTGGACGTACGCCCTTTTTGCAATGAGTTTAAGAGACAATGATGGATATCTGAGCTGAAATCTTGAAAAAATTGGAAAATAAAAACTGATAAAATTATAAGATCTCGAGAATGGCTGGATGAATCGAAATAAATCTAAGGCCATCTGAAAGAAAAGAATCTAATTTCTATGAGAAAGTGCCTTCGATTTTGGGATTATTTCGCTCCTATTTAAATAAGATCGAAAAAATGAGTCAAACTTCAATCGTACTGTAAATATACACGGCAGTGTCTTGACGCGAAGTTGCTCATATGTATCGCTTTTTTTTATTACTTGGCGTCAAGACACTACTTACCGTGTCTTCGGATTTGGCGTCAAAAATAGTACAATAATTTTCTCGGGAAATTGGTTTCAATTTCTTCAAATAAAACAAGGTCCGTACTTCTCGTTAATATATATTTTGCGTTAAAAAAATACAATAATTTTCTCGAGAAATTGGTTTCAATTTTCCCAAGTACAAAATCAACTGTTCACACGAGTAGAAAATTTCTGAATCTTCATCTATATTCATAGAAAAAAGGAGGAAAAAACCTCGGAATATTGAGGAAAATCCCAAAGGATAGGATGAAAATTTGAAACTATTTCTAGAAGAAAATTGAATTTTCCGGTATATAGCTTGAATTAAGGTTCAAGGTGGATTTTCAATTTACGTTCGATAATTTAATAAAAACTTTATGCCATGTTTAGCCATCGGGAGCTCGATTTTGTAGACCGTAAAGGCATATTGATTTTTATATTTTTTCCTGTACCTTGTTATTTCATTTTTTGCTTCATTGTTTCTTTAACATTGTCGAAAAGTCGTAAAAACGAAAATCACAAATTTTACGTCAAATTTCCGCTCAATGTGTGCGAGAAATAAAACATCTGCATTTTTTTTCTCGGGACTTCCCACACTTCGAATCGTTACAAGGTGAACCGCGCGCAAATAACGTCAAACACAACGCGGAAAAAGAGGAAGAAAACATAACGAGCGAAGACAGCTTGAGTAAACGTTTAAAAAGAAAATCATATAAAAAGCGTGCGAAACGCAAATCGATCGTAAATCGTTTCAAGATAAGCGTGCGGAAAAGAACACTTTTCGATCAATATGAAGTGCAACGTTTTGCTTTCCGTCTTGATGATTTTTGTAATCGCACTTTCAACAATTACCGCTTGTAAAAAAAGATCACGAAGTGTAAGTTTTCTAATTAGTATTTTTTATACGTCACCGAGATTTTTGAAAATATTTTTTTCGGACTTGCTTTTTTTATTTTATTTGTTTATTTATTTTATTTTACTTTAACATTCTTTTGATATTTATTTTAATTTCAAATTCCTCTCAAACAATTAGTAATGACATTTTTATTATCGAATATTTTGAATTATTAAACAATTAAAAAATTTATTATAGAATTTTCAATTTTTATTTAAAGAAATAAAGAAATATTGTATGTATAACGTTTTTTTTCCGAATTACAGTGTACCGACAGTACTCAATGTTGCACTCGTTACTGCCGCGACGGACAGTGCATCAGATGTAAGTCTTTTTACTATTTTTTTCGTGTAGTTTAATTACAAAACTGAACACAATTGAATTTTTTCACAGTTGGTGATGCAGCGGATGATCGAGGATCCGAAAATCCGTGCAAAGGACGTCCCTGCAAACCAGGTGAAACTTGTTATCTCCAGCAAGTGACATGCGTCATGTTCCCTTGTCGTCCAATCCGCAATTGTCAATGAATTAACTCAGAAAAAAAACTAAAAAACATTTTTTAAAAAAGTTAGTCTAGAAAAAGTTTTCGAGGAACAGTAAAAAAAGTGTATAATACAAAAAATTAATATTAAATAAATTGAAATAAAAACGTGCCAATATATTACATGAGTTTTTCTACAAATTTTATTTATAGATATTTTTACTATTTGGGACAATTCGCACGGTAAAATTATAAGAAGTAAATTACAATAAAAATTTGAAAAAACTGAAAATTCCAAACCAGAATAGTCTGTGAGTGAAGCGAAATTTTCTACAACAATCTTTATTCATAAAGAATTCTTACAGCCACATGTACAATACCAATCGGATTAGATATCTACGATAGCCTCGGAAATGAAGTAAAAATTCTTTACGCTTCGATCCGGAATGTATGTTATTCTTATTACAAACCAATCTCATCATGGTACGAAGTTTTATTAGATGATTATATATTCGTCATTGTATATCAATTACTGTATATACAATATTTCAATTAGCGGCTTTCTTAGCGCCCGGCTCGTCTGGAAATTATTTATCGTTATTTATAATTATTTGTATATATATACACACAAATATTTATGCATATATATATAGATATAATCTCTATGAACGACGGTATATTGATTAATAATGGCGAAATAACGCTCGATGTAGCTGAGAGTGCATAGGCTGGATTATTTTTTTCTTCTTTTCTTTCCAATATTTTTTGCTCGATCACTGGCTTATTTAATTTTTTTATATTCTCAATTTCGAGTGGCCGAGCATTTTTTTCTACATCAAATGTAAATACACCTACGCGATTAGGCATCAGAACGCAAATTCTGAACTATGCTCCGTTAGAAGGAGAATTGCTGGTACATTTTCTTGAGATTTTTGCGTACAATTATATTAAACAATGAGAGAAAAATGAGCTACTGCTTCCTTGGGTAATTGATAATTCAATAAACATTTGAGAGACAAATTATAAATGGACAATCATCGATATTAAAATAATTTTTTATTACTTTTTTTGGTATTTCCGTTTAATTATTCCTCTGGATTTATCATTTTAAAAAGAGAAAATTATTGTTTATCGAGAGATTCACATCGGCTGTTTAGCGCTTGGATTGTCCGCGTATGAAATGTATATATAAATGTCGAAAGTTTGTCGAGTTTTCGTGAACACGAATTAAAAACTTTTTTCCCGAAATTGCTTCTTAATAGTAGATGAGTTGAAAAAAATGTATAACATCGTTAAGCGAAACTAAGATCACAACTTGTACCCTAACAAAATAATTAACGGAATCAAAGATGAGTTTGTGATCCTGGAAAAATTACGGGGGGGACGGAAGAGCTTTTTACGTGAGGATTAATTGCTTCACCTACGTAACTTGTTTTTCTTTTTTTTCTGCCACTAAACTTTATCGTCTATTCACATAGTCACACCGATCGTTCTCTACGGATTACATTTTATTTTTTTTTACTTAATTTTTTCTCCTCCTCCCCACGTCTGTCGTTTAAATCTATTTTAATTAATCTACATTGGTTTACGCACAAATATTCGTTAAGTAAAAGTCGTTAAGTAAAAATGCTTATCGTTATATGGTGGAAATGGAGACGAACAACGAACGTCACGTTCTCTCGTTCGAATAATTTTTATCTTCTGCATAAATCCTTGAAAAAGGTGATGAGTCGAATTGATGGATGAACGCCGTCCTTGCTCTTTTTTTCTCTTCGATCGACCACCATATTGCATAGCCCGGACCTTCGATTGTTCGTTAAATTATTGGGGGAAGGGAGAAGATTGTTTGCCATCCTGTCGCGATTCAAAGCCACTGTCAGCGAGTAAGAAATAGGTCGTTACGTTTGTAGGTTCCTTTTTTTAATTCTTCAAGCGTTGAATACCTTATACTAATGTCACACGCCCATGAATCGTGGCAACGAGGGACACAGAGAGAACAAAAGAGGTTCCTTAGTCAGCAAGTATTTAAATTTTTTTCTTCTTTTTTTTTTACTTCGATGCATGGTGCCATATTCGTGCAAATCGATGCCGTTCCAACGCTGGAATGTATATTCTCATTAGGTCCTTTTGTTTTTCACCTCGCTTCGTTTGCGAATGTGCTGCTGTTTTTCACGTTCGTCTTTTTTCGTTTTTTTCCCTTCTTTCTCTCATTACAAGCTATTGCGTGAAAGCACGAGATGTATGAATACTTTTAGTGCGCCATTGGGTGTGTTCGACCTGGTTGTGTCAACGCGAGAATCCCAACGTTGACCACCAATAATTTATCTTGTTCTCGTACAGTTCCCGTTCGTTCTCATTCGACTTTTTTTTCTCTCCTCTGTCCTCGACGAGCCTGTCTCTCCACAGCTTTTGCGTACTTTGCAATTATATTATTCATAAGTGCATCAGAAGCACTCCCTTCTTTCATTGCGTCATTGAATCGATTATCATTAATCGGAGATAGCGATCTTCGGCTCCGAGTTAGATCCCGCTTTCATTTTTTATTTCAAGAATATCACGTCATGGAATGTCGAGTTCATGCTGCAAGTTGCGTAAGAATTAAACCATGACAGATCGACATCGATGATGAATTTTCTTCCGGTCATCCTTTTCGTCATTTTTGTTTGCTCTCGTCGTTCTTCTTCTCTCTCTCCCTCGTTGACTCTCTTGCAGGAAAGGTTACAGCAGTTATTTTTAAAATATCGTTAGCTCGCTTAAAAGTCCAAGGGCTGATCGGCGGAGCCCTCGAGGTCTTGCGCGGTTTCCTGTTCGCTGTCCTCGTCATCGTCCTCCAGGTCGACGCTGTTCGTCTTCAGGCCCCCGCTGCTTATTTTATTGACGATGGCGTCTGCAAAAAATGTTTTATCGTTAATTGAATATGTGAATTTTTATGTTTTAAATGTTTTTCGTTTTTATTGAGATATTTGTTTACTTTTCTTGTTTAATACGTACACTTACCACAGTCTGGCTTCGCACCACGAGTTCTGGTCCCGGCGAACTCAACGCCGTGTGGATCGACGCACCAGCACAGACCGAGGCCCCGATGACACTGGGTACTTCGATAGTAACCTCGGGAATCGCACGAAGGTGCGAAGTCTGGTGACGATCGTCTGCGAACAGCCGCGCAGGGCCTCTCCGCTTTCGAGAAACATTCGCACCATTCGGCTCCACTCACTAGTATGTCACTGAAAAATTTATTTAATTTTATCTCATTACTATCAATATTCTCATTTACTACTTATTTATTAGTTAGTGATTCAGATGAACAGAGAATAAATTAAAATTTATTGACAAAAAATGTACATCAACTATGTTTATTTTACAGTTTTATTCAAGGGACAAAAGTGATAATCAAAATTTTTTTGAAATTTCGCAAAAGTACTGTTGTCCGGAAAATACGTGAAAATAATTTCTTTTAGATTTTCATTTCAATAGTTTTTAAGCATTTTGAAAACGAACTTTTGTACGTAAATCTAATTATAGATTCTATAATAAGTGAGGGATTTTTTGAACCCTCAGGAAATAAGTACAAAGTTCATTTGACAAGGAGTAAAAGAAGTAAAGGTTCTCCACGCCCGATGGGGGTGGGTGTGGGGGCAAACCCTCACCATACCCCCCCCCCCCCCCCCAATGTAGGGGGAGACCTCTCACCATATCCCCCCCATATCAACGGTTGAACGGGAGGGGGCATGATGAGGGGTCGCCCTCTACAAATCCTCCGATTCGACCCCCCCCCCGACCTTTACCGTAACAAAATACATAATTTTTTATTTTTCATTTTACCCATCAATGTCGCATGCGTCCAAAAATGGTTTTAGACAAGGCTCGTTTTGGTCGTGCTCGAGGCTGTAGAGTTCCGAGAGGGAGATTCGTCGATCACGGTCGTTGTCCAAGTGTCCGAACATCCACCTGACTTCGGTTTGACATCCAGTGGGGAAATGATCAGCTGTGGAAACGAATAAATCTTTGATTATTACTTATGTATTTTTAAAACATATTTAAAAAAAAAATTCAATAAATTTTCCTTTATTCATAAACTGACATAATAATAATTCAACAAACTAAAAGCAAAGAATTGAAAAAACAATCGCGACACACATAAATAATGATAAGACAAAATAAAAGTCAATAAATAGAAACAGACCGTAGCGTAATAAATAATAATTATCCACCAATATAAACAAACAGCGATATCAATGTAATGAAATTTGGCGGATAATTACGATTGAATTTTTATTCACTGGAGTGATTGATTGATTGATTGATGCAGAGAGAAATAGAAAGATGAAAATTCGTTATTGCGAATTCAGCGAATCGAAATCGTGGTCGCTTTCACCGGGTCGTTACCTCTAGATTTGACGTATTGACGCCGATACTTGGCATCCGCCATCACGACCGAGAACCAATCCAGCAATCGATTCGCCATCGCTGGCTTCGAGGACGGCGGGCACTCAGAATTACGAGACTGAGTTTGCCCATTGAATACGGATTTCGAGGTCGACGGATTTTTCTCGATCTCGTTGCTCATTATGTGTTTGTCGTCGTATTTGTTCGCACCGGTCGTCGTGGCCTGAAACAAATAGTTTTTTCATAAATTATGATTTTTTTAAATTTTTGCATTATTGTATGGTTTAAGGATTAAACCTCATACTTGATTTTATTTATTTATTTATTTAATACCTTATGGGGGGGGGAGAAGATCTGGCACCCAGAAAATTTGGTAAAAATATTTAATATTTCGAAATTTGATAAAATTGAATATCAAATAGTTTTTTCATTGCTAAGAACATTTTATTTGTTGATTTGGAAACACATTTAAACAGAAATAAAATTTAATAATCAATTAATATATTTGTATGGTTATGAAACATATATTGAAATAATTCATCAACCGATCACTTGAAATAAGATGTCAAAGCTAATTTAAAAAATTTCTTTTTTCTTTTTGGAGGAGTATCCTATTTTGCTCGCCAAAATTAGTACATTGTGAACTGCGGAGACGAGCCAAAGGAAAATTTATCGTCGTATTTATTTTATTTTATTTATTTTTATTTATTCTCGAGATTCTCGTCGCCAAAAGACATTCGAAAAAGTGAGGAAAACGTGGTTGTGGTATACAGTCCACTCTCACTACAGTGAAACTCAATAGAGTGAACTCTCACTACAGTGAACGACGCCGATCTCACTACTGTGAATTTCTCCACTCCCCACCA
>JAPYYX010002180.1:0-15279 GCA_030522605.1 Cremastinae sp. B BG-2022a | reverse complement strand
GCGCTTGATACGCTGTCCCTGAGTGGGGATAACGGAGAAATTCACTGTGCCGAGAGTGCCCAGTCCCGTCGAGTTCACTGTAGTGAGAGTGGACTGTATAATAGTACATTTTGCACCGCGGAGATGAGGAATGGCGAATTTAACGCTGCGTGCAAGGAGTTATATGAGCCCTCGTCTGCAAGGTACACACAATATATATGTAAATAAATTATTCGCATGGCAGCTGAAAAATTTATTTTTTTACTTTAATTATGATTTTAAAAAAAAGATTCAGCATATTTAAACACTTGGAATTGTAATATTTTCTTATTACAATTACAATTACAATTCCATATTCCATAATAGGGGTGCAAAATTAATTAAATCTAATTAAATCAAATCTTAAAAAGGATTTCAATTAAATCCTGCTGATTTTTCTACCCTTATTTTTTTTCTTTAGCTCTCCGGAGTTGGCTTTTTGTAAAAATTTTGTAACTTTTCTAACTTTGTATTACTTTAATTATATAATTTTTTTTGACCGTTAGACACGAAAATTTGAACGTCAATTGTAAATATAAATAATCGATAGATCAACTAATTCGAAAGAGTTCAGATTTCTTATTCGAAAGACTCGATTTCTGGCAAAATAAAAACAAATCCATAAACTGAACCGTTTATTATTGAAGAAGCTTGATTCCTGCTGAGTGTTTTACCCTTATCTTTTTTAACCTCGGCTCTTCGAAGTTGGGAAGTTGCATTGGCTTTTACGGGTACGCTCCGAAGGACCCGAGGCGTTTCTCACGTACGGGAGGAGCTCGTACGAAAGCTCGCTGAGTATTACGCCGTTCGCGCTTCTGCGACAAAGTTAAGTGCCGCCGGTCTTGTTCCTCGGTTAACCCGGTCGCGACGTCGCGGCGAGGATGAAAGCTCTTCAAGAGAGTTCCACTAGGGAGAGGAGAAACCGCGATGAAGCGGTGGAGAGAGAGAGAGAAAAGGGGAAACAAGACTGAAATTCTTCGTAAGCAACCTTGCGAATATTGTGTACAGGGTGTCGCAGAGTTCGTTGTCAATAAAAATCAATGAATTCAATAACATAATACCGATAATTATATCAACCCTTCAATGGTAACGTCGAGTCACTCGTGCCTCGGAAATTTGGGGAAAAAAGTGTATTGCACGCATTTTTATGTTTACTTATATGGAAAAATATGCACACTCACACAAAAAATCGGTAGTACAGTACATTTTTTTAATTCTAGGATAGTTATAAGTCACCATGAATTTTTTCAGATTTTTTGAAGCATTGAAAATCACTAAAAAATCAAATTTGAAATCTGAAATCAGGAATTTCAAGAATTTTATTATTACAAGTGTTATAAATATCAATAATATATTAATTATAATTGTAATAATTAATGTCAAAATTAAATTTTAAAGTCTTTCAGATATTTTTGATTCGAATAAAATTTTCAGTGAGATATTTCAGTTTTACCAATCGCTAACTGCACGTGTTATTTGTCAATGAGTGACTTTTCTAGCGTTCGATAATTTTTTTTACTAATTGATTTACTAATTTTCACTTTAAAAAACCTTGAGTTTACCCTGCAAACCCTTTTCGAGTTTATACAGCTTTTACCTTTCATTGCCTTCATTTTCATGTCTTTCGTTTCCTTCATATGTATGCCTTTACTGGGTATTTCGAAGTTGTCAAACCTTGAAAGCTCCAGAAAAAGCCACCTCCCGCGCTCAGAGTTTACCGGTCAGTCGGTGCGAGTTAAGCGGTCACCCATCCAAGTATTAGTTGGCCCCAATGTCGCTCAACTTGTGGGTCCGCCGAAACTCCACTCCGACCACGAGTACACTACTGCCGATTTTTTAAAATTTTACTATTTTTTTAAATTTTACTATTTGTTTACTACTATTCTATTTTTATACTAGTTTTACAAATATGTCGGATGAATAATGTTTTAGAATTTTCTCTCGATATTATTCTGGTTATGAGTTCAATTTTTTTTGTGTTCGACACTGTGTGTGTGTATGTTTTTCGACGTTCCCAGTATTGGGATTTACTTGACGTGCTCTCAACATCAACATCCTGGATAAAGGGAACGAAGCAGGAATCGAGACGCCGAGCAAATCGTAATTTTCCGCTAAGCGCATATACGCGATCACAGAATGTGTACTTAAATTTGATCGCTTCTTGAAACTCGTTGAAGATTATTTCATGAACGTGCCCGAATGCGAGGACAACTTTCTCCCGGTATAAGAGCTCTGCGTATCGTCATCATTCATAAGCCATTAAGCTTCAATTACAATCCCTCGATAAGGGACAACCCGTTCTGTTTCTCGAAGATCGATACGCCGGAAGAGCGATGCTTTTGCCGTGACAGATGTGCTCTTGAAAATTTTGGTCTCCGTTGAATATTGATTTTCGAAATATTGAATATCTAAAAATAATTTTATCGATGTTTTTTTTATGAATCTTTGTAAATTTAGACCGAAGAAGTCTAAGATTCTTATTTTTCGGTTTCCGTTGTTGAGTGCAAGCAATTTAGAATATTTAAAAAATAATTATTAAGGATGTACTGAAGATAAATTCAAAACGGTGATAAAAATGTGAAAATTTAACCAATCTCTGATGTGAGGATGGTCGATTATTATTTTATAATAAGAAATATTAAGAAACAAAGTTTTAACATTTTATTTAACTTTTACAACATTTGATGCGTTCAATTCGATGTATATTTTTTATCTGTTTATCAGCTCTCTTCTTTTGACTTCCATACTAACGTCAACGCCTTCTCTTTCACGCTCACTCGCCTCTAGATGTAGCTTTTGTTATATTTCTTACACTGATAATAGAAATCTTATGCTTTTGTGCAAATTTCAACTGAATTCACCAAATTAAAAGTTTCAAAGTTATAATGAATTGAACATTATACGTACTTTTATGCAGATTAATCGAAAATAAAATTATAATAAATTATAAATATCGAAAAAACGGTAATAGTTACTTGTAAATATTTTTTCAAGATGTTTACATACTAAAGAATCTTTCTGTCGAATTACATTTACTTCTACTAAACAGTTTTTAGGAATTATCCTCTTATGACAACGGACCGAATTTTCCTCTCAAACAGTGCGCAAAAATTGAGTAAAACGATGTGAGGTTTTGTTGATATTGTTTGATAATTTTCTACTACTATCAGTACACATAAAAATGTTAATAACCGAGTTTAAACTACTTTGTCTAAAGTAATTGTTTTTCAATTGTTTAAATAATAAATAGTATGAAAATTGTTGATGAATGATTAGAAACCTATTCAGTATGATTCTAAATATCACTATAAACAGTTTCAACTAAAAAAAAACAAATTTTAACAATTCAAGTTAGAAATGTCACTTTGTCAGGGATTGTACCGCCAGTTGAATTTTCGCGATTTTTTAAAATGTGAATCGAAGAAATTCAATATTTTGTACACTTACGTTTTTCTTTTGGTTTCAAGCTTTCATTTTTCTCTACATACTCATCACGTTGCAGTACCTTATTGAATTTACTAAAAAACCAATATTTCAGGAAAAATGTACAAATTTCAGTAATAATTTCGAAGAAGTGTAAGGTTCTTATTTTTCTACTTCCGTTTTTAAGTGTAAACAATTAAGAATATTTAAAAATTAATTATTGAACAACTTTTTATAATTAGTGAAAATTTGAATCGACGAAATTCAGTATTTTGTCTACCTACATTTTTCTTCTGGTTTTGAGGAGGTTCTATCTCTTCACATGTTAAAATTATTTTCCATTATGTTTCGATGAAATTTAATACTTTTGTACAATCGAAATTTGTACAATTTTTGAAATCTTTCGAAAAAATTTTGATTCAAAAGATATTCAATCGCCGATTTACAGTCTTTTTTATTTTTCGGCATTTATTTATTTATTTACTTTTTAATAAATGTATGTTATGGTAAAATTAGTGTAAAAAAATTGTAAATATATTTACAAAGTCTGTTTTCACACCTTCGTGGAATGAAGGTCCTTCGCGCGTCGTATATCACTCTGTTTAAAATCGAACTGGTATCCATTAATTATTCGTGCTTGCGAGACTGCGGAGTAATTTACGAGAACTTTTCACGATTCGTCTCATTTATCGCGGGATGTTCAGAGTCACGGTGTATAGATTTTCTCGTCTGCTCGTGGCAATCGCGCTCTCTGCCGCCGCGAGATTCTCCATTCTCATCCGATGGAAATGAGAAAAGCCAAAAGTGGTCTTCGACGCTCGCTCGCAACCCAAAACTTAAATTACTTATCCCTTGAACTTACTCCCACGGAAGCAAAGATCTCCCAGTCGCCGCTTCGGAATTCGAATGCGTTTCTTTCCTCGACGAGAAAAATAGCTCTGCGACTTCACGTATCGAATGAAAAACAAAAAAATAAAAACGAATAATTCACTTTAAAAAAAACAAACGATGAAAAAAAGAGAAATACTAGCTTTCACCCGCGACTTCGTTCGCATTGAACCCCTTAAAAAACTATCAAAAATCATTACATCCAAATAAAAATATCTCAATCAATGAACTTTCGTTCAACCTCGAAAATTGAAATAGTTTTAGTATATTTCGTGTAAGTGACAGAAAATAACTAAACAACTGAAGTTAGATTCAATTTGATATCGACTTGAACTTTTGATATTGACTTGAACTTCATTTACAAAACGTAATTTTTTTTAATAAAAAGTATCCTGTATCCTTCTCGATACATTTGAGAATATGTGTATAAAATTTCATGATGATAGGTTGAATAGTTTTCGCGTCAAAGCGTAACAAACATACTGACAATCACATTTATAATATTAGTAGGGATATAGGGAAGTAGGGATAGGGATTAGTAGGGATAGGGATAATTTTAAATATCGAGACAATTTTTAATAAAAAAAGCAGAAAGTTGGCTCAAAAGAAATTGAAAAATCCCTGAATGAGATGAAATTTTCGATGGTAAATAAATTTGAAATAAAATAAAAATTCTTAAAAGTAAACGAAAAAATATTTAAAAAGTCAATAGTAAATAGAAATTTCGCGCATCGTCAAAAGACTTTTCCTTGAATTTCTTCAGTTAAATATTATGAAGTTTGTCAAATATATAAACGGGTAGTGCTCGCATTAAGTTGAAAAGCGTTTTACGATTTCTGTCTCGCTTATTCGGGCCAGGTGAGCGCAGAAGGGATTGCGCACGTGACTTTGCGTCGACTGTGAATATATGTATCATGATCCGAAAAGCCTGACATCGATTGAGCTTCCCTGTGTGTATACACTGAATTTACACATGCAAAGAGGAGAACGAGCGTGCGAGAGGGAAAGAGAAAGAGATTCACGTATGCATGTCTGGGACCTCGTTGGTAACGTACCTTGATTTAATTAAGTCTTCGAGCAGAAGAGGATAAACGAGGCTCAGCTTCGTTGCTTTACTCCAGAGCTCGATACACACGAGTTCAATTTTTTTTTTCAGAAAGAGACTTTATCGTTTTACCGAATTCCTGCCCTCCATTTTTCGTGACTTTGTCTTCAATTCTTTCTTTTATATTGAATTTTTAAATATTTTTTTACAGAATATTGAATTTTTCTTTTTGTACATCACGTAGAGCATTTTTTTCGCTTGCAATATTAGTTTTTTTGCATTTTAAATATAATATCTCGAAAATGGATTTTTAATTTGCATCATGTTTTGCTGCATATTTTCTCGTATCGCTTTTTTTTAATCTTGGCTTCAATTCGTCTTTTCCTCAGGATTATCGTAGCGTTTGACGTCGAACTTGCTCGAGGTAAAATCGCAGCCAGTGTATATCGAAGCTCGGAGTCGCAAAGGCGTCGGAGTGGCCAATTTTCTGTAGAAAAATCTCATTTCGTGAATGTACAGCGAACACGTTTTATTCTCTCTCATTCTCTCCATCGTTGTTTGCTACTTTTTTTCGTGATAATCATCGGCTTTTAATTACCAGGCTTTCGTTTTGTCGCGCGCTGTATCACGACCATATTTTTAATGGCTAATTATAATTAAAAGAAGGAGAAACGAGTCTCTCACCGCGTAGTACCGAAAAAAAGGCTTCTGTTAATTATGCGGATTTTCCTTACTATTTTTCGGTCAGAGCGAAGGAATTCGTCTTCTTCCTTTTTTCACGAAAAGTGAAATATCTCGTTTTAATTTCTGCCTGAGAAACAGCCTTGCGGGCGAATAAATACGTGTACGGAGAGCGAATTCGGTATAAGATGGTGCGCGGGCGCGCGTTACATTCTCACCGAGTGTATCCTGTATGACGTTAATTAAGCCCCGGATCAAAATCACTGGCCCGTTTAAATAGTAATTTAACTCGAGGTTAAAGATTTCCTCTGCGCTCGTTACACTCCCCGCTCTCTCATCTCTCTCGCGAAGATCGGGCGACCTACGTTTCTATTAATTCACCATATCCTTTCACAATTTACATTACCCTTGCACCGGAGTTCCCAAATTTCACCTATGAATTAATGAAATTACATTTTCTGCGTTTTTTTCTTTCTTATATTTATCGGGTACTTTTATTAACGTCATTTGCATACGTACGAATGAATGAACGTGATTCTGTAACAAATTCATGGAACTCGATTTTTCATAGTCTAATCGGCTTATTAATTAGAAACTTTGTAGACTCGTTTTAATTCGATGACAGTACTAGATATTATACTTCTGAATTTAATTTCGAATAAGAAATAATTGATGAATATTTGTACAAGCCGTCTTTGATATGACCTGCATACGTGTATCAAATTTGAAAAGTGTTTAGCATGTAGATATTGACATATTCATTGGTAAAAATCGCAATTTCCGTTTTTCTCGTAAGAGCAGGTTTTAAATATTGCGATTTTCAATTCTAAATATCTTGACTTCTACAAGCCCAACCGTATTGAAATTTTGCGTGTCCCTTTTTAGTTCTTCGAAGAAATTTCCATTAGTTTTTTTAAGAAATTGTAAGATTCTTTTTTGTACGCACGTAACAACTCAAGATCATGTTCGATGACCATAGTTTTTGACTATGTTGCTCTTTAATCAATTCGGAATAACTTTTCTTGAGAATGTATAGACTTTTTTTAATAGATCATAAAAAAATGCTGAAATTTTGACACATTATTTGTAAATATGTTTAAAAATTGTCTTCCAAATTTGCAAATGATCGGCTGAATGGTTCAAAAGATATTTCAATCTCAAGTCGTTCCAATTTAATGTTGTGTCTAATGGAAAATTCACAAATTTGCTTTTAAAAATTATTCAAAACATAAATTTTTTCATATTTTTTTCTACAATTGGCACATATAAACAATATGTTAAAAACCGAATTTAAACAAGTTGGTCTGAAACTTTTATTCTTCAATTGATTAAACAATAAATAACGTGAAAATTGTCACAAAAACGTTAGTAAACTATTGAGTATCATGGTGAATAACATAATACAAAATTTCAATTTGTACAACAAAGAAACAAAGGTTACATTTTAACAGTTCATTATGGAAAAGTCATTTTTGTCGGAGATTGTACGGCCTATAGATACATCCTTACTAGAACTAACCTCAAAAACCGTAGGGTTCAAAGATAAACTATAAAAAACATAATTGTGTTAAGAAATAGAAAAATGAATTTTGATAAACGAGAGAGAGAGAGAGAGAGAGAGAGAGAGAGAGGCTGATGTTGAGAGTGAGATCGATCGCGATCACGGCGCTAGAGTTATAGTCGAGGTAGATACGACGGCGAGTTGGAGCACGAAAGTCTGTGTGCGTGCTTTCCCTGTGTGAATTGGTCGATATTTATTATTCTTATGTTAATTCTAATTGTTCAATTATACTTCAGTTCTAATTTACTCTATTCGTAAATATAAGATTTTTGTGTTGCCGGCAGAACTGGCCAGTGATTTAATTATTTATCCCTTGTGCTCCTAAAAATTCAGAAGTGGGAGTCAACGCGGCGCGCCTTTTGAGACTGTCGAACAATTGTGAAACTTATGTGCGGTTTGATGAACGTGAATGGTCGACGCGATTGAGTTCGAAAGGCTTGTCGCTAACCAACTACAAAATATGCCTGTAGAGCGTTCCCCGAATCGCCTTTCCAGGGGCAGAGGGCGAGGTGGCGAAAGAAGCCTTAGTGAAACGCATGTTGCACAACAAAATGGCGGGAAAACGAACGCTCCAGAAGTGAGGAGGCCGGAAATCACCAGTTCATTTGCTCAAGTTGGCGGGAACCACCACGCAGACAAAATACGCATACCGCCGAAGCTCGAACTTCGAGCTGACAAATTGGGATCGCCTGGCCCACCGCAGTACGCACCAGACCAATCATCGATTCCTGAGTCGTAGCAAATGCCGCCACGTGTAACCAATCAAGCTTACCGAATCGTACCGAATCTTTTCGAAAAATATAGACACGTTCATAGGAGATGACGACGGTGAACAAGCGAGAGACTGGTTAGAAAATTTGGAAGCCATGGAGCGCTTACACGGTTGGTCCCGAGACTATTTATTCGAAGCAGCAAGAATGCATTTGCGAGGAGGAGCACGAAGTTGGTTTAAAGGTCTTAGACGACAGTTACAGGGATGGGAAGATTTTCGAGCAGCATTTTGAGACATGTTTATTTATGATGAGTTAAAAACGTTACGGGATCGCATGAAAGCCTACAAACAAAAGGCGAATGAACTGTGAAGAGATATGCTGAGCTACGAGATATTCCTAAAGCAACGAGGAGAAAACACAAATTCGGGAAAGGGCTCTTCGAACACAAAAACAAGTAAACAGACCCATACGAAAGAGAATGAAGCGGGAAAAAGTGAAGATGTAAGTAGAGCATACAAAGATGGTAAATCCACGAGAGGGGGAAAAGATGCTCCGCGAATAGTATATTGTGTGACTAGGGGTGAAACGAAACGATTTCAGACCAGAGTGAGAGTTGCCTGCCCGAGCGAAGCGAGTTCGCCCGAAAAGTGACACTTTCTTCCCTCTAAACAGGCTAGAAATGTCAACTTTCTGCGCAGGTGTGTTGAAAAATATTATAATTGGAGAAAGGAAGAACACCTTGCACGAGATTGTCCTGAGCCGAAAAAAGAATTAATGTGCTATAAATATAGTGGGTAAGGACACATCAGCGAAAATTGCCCGACGAACAAAGTAGCGCCGTGAGAACTGTCGGTCCGCTGAGTGACTCTGCGGCAGTGAAGTATATGAAGAACGCACGAATAAATGATCGAGACGTTACGGCATTTATCGATATGGGCAGTTCCGACTGTACCATATGAACAACTCGCGTGTTAACGGAGCGATTCGAAATGGAAGCGACTCCGACTGAGTTGAAGGGTTTCGGACCGCCGGAGTATGTAGTAAACGGTTCGGCAATCGTTCGGGCTACCGTTGCAATCGACAATGTTGTTGTTGAAAATATTGAACTACGTGTCGTACCAGACAACGTACAACCCGCCGATGCGACTATCGGCCGAACGTTTACCAACCAACCACAAGGTGGGAAATACGCTTACATTTTGTAAAGCGCGCAAACTACCTGACTGTCTGAACGATCCGGAAGTACGTTTAACCGTAAACGAAACAACAACGCTTCCGTCGCGATCTATCAATCTATATTCAATAAAAGTCGTCGAAAGAACTGAACGTTACGTGTTACCAATCGCGAACGAAAGTAAACAAGAACGGGAAATTCGAGCTGGTGCAACAACCATACACGGGGAAGTGTCGCATGATGATGACAATAAATGCAACGTCGAAAGTATTAGGCCCGATACCAACAAAGAATGTGCACGTTGGGGCGGAACAATCACCGGAAGTCGTGGCCGAACTACATGAGATTCTAAAACAATTTCGTGACTACATTTCCGTAGGACTCAATGATCTCGGGTGTGCAAAAGAACAAACGATGGACATAAAGTTGAAAAGTGGAGCAAATCCTGTGCAGAGTAAGCCGTATCGCGCTACGGAACGAGTGCGTCAGGAAATTCGTGATATTCTACGAGAATGGCGCGAAGCGGGGATAATCGTCGATACTCAAACTCCATACGCAAGTCTCGTGCTATTAGTGAAAAAGAAAACCGGAGAGTCGCGTCTTTGTGTAGATTTTCGCAAATTGAACAGTATTATCGAGCGAGTGCATTTTACATTGCCCAATATCAACGAACATCTTGCACAGTTGAGACACAGTTCATTATTTATTGTATTACATCTCGCGCACGGGTATTTACAGATTCCACTGTCAAAAGAAGTTCGAGAGAAAACGGCTATCATTACTCCGGAAGAAACTGCCAAATTTACCCGTATGATATTTGGATTAATGAACGGGCCCGCTTTCTTTTCAAAGACCATACATCGGGCATTAGGGCCGTTGCGCGATACAGTCGCTCTATTCTATGTAAACGATATTTTGACACCAGGAAAAGCGTGGACGGATTTAAAACCAATACTATGCGCCGTGCTAGAAGCTGTGCGAGGAGCAGGTTTAACGATAAAACTCGCGAAATGTCAATTTCTGTGTCGAAAAGTTACATACTTGGGTCACGAGATCTCAGGTGAGGGAATCGCACCGGGAGTCAATAAAGTGTGCGGAAGGTACAAACGGATTTAAACGAAATGAGAAACGCGAGTACAACGGAGAGTCCCTTTGAATTAGTATATGGATACGTACCACAACGTAACGAAGGCAAATTACGACAACAAACTATAGAAGTCGATGCGTACCAGGATCCAGCCGAATTACAAGACGAGGCCAGGAAACGAATTTGCGAAGCTCAAGAAGTAATGAAAAAAGATATGATGCTACACGACGGAAAAATGTTGAGTTTATTGTGGGACACATCGTATATATGTATGAAAACGGTACCTCCTGCCACAGACGAATCACTAAAACTACGCGAAAAATACCGACGTCCATTCGTAATCATGGAAAAGCTACCAAGTGACACATACAGGGTGGCAGATTTAGCTACTGGTGAATCGGGACGTCGTTATGCGACGACAGTCCATGTAAACTAGCTTCGGCTATGGGAACCGAGTCACGCAGATTCCGATGAAGACACGAACGAGGAAGAAGATGATTCCGACAACTCGATCCTTATAGTGAAGAGAAATCGAAGACTAATAGAGTGAAAAATGCCGAGAAAGCCGTACAACGAAAGCGTTCAAAACAAAAAGAAGTACAAAAATGTGTTCACGAACAATCTCGTCGATCCGAACGGCTTAAAGTCAAGCGCGTCGAATAGTGAAACGTACAAAAAATAATGATAATAAGGATGCTCGAGGACGAGCATCTGTAAGCGTGGCCGAATGTTAAGAATTAGAAAAATGAATTTTGATAAACGAGAGGGGGAGAGAGAGAGAGAGAGAGAGAGAGGGCGCTGTTGAGAGTGAGATCGATCGCGATCACGGCGTTAGAGTTAGTTGAAGTCGAGCCGAGATAGATACGGCGACGAGTTGGAGCATGAAAGTCTGTGTGCATGCTTTCCCTGTGTGAATTGGTCGATATTTATTACTCTTATGTTAATTCCAATTGTTTAATTATACTCCAGTTCTAATTTACTCTATTCGTAACTATAAGATTTTTGTGTTGCCGCAGAACTGGCCATTGTATTCAGGAGGTCCAAAACTATCGATCCCCCTCCTTCCCCCACCCCTCAGAAGTGGGGGACGTTTTCTTAACATTTACCTTTGTTGCTTCTTTTAATATTATTCATTAAAATGTAATATTAGCCAGCTTTATATTGATAAGTGACATACTTTCAAATTGAGAATTATTTCATCTGTTTCAATTTAAGATTTTGCAAATAAAAAAGCGTATTCGTCTCGTCAGTTCTCGTACCCTCGTTTATTAAATTTAATTATAATTACTTTCTCATTTTCTTTGTGACCAGGTCAGAATTATACTTCCCATAAATAAGTAAGCGAAATAACGGGACAAAAAGCACTTAGTTTAGAAAAAGAGCCGTGGAACAAGGCGACAAGTTTTTTTCCACGATCGAGACGCGGATCCAAGTGTTTCGGTCTTCGAAACAAGAGTCTGGCGAGAGCGAGAAAAAAAGCTAAGAGCGAGCTCGAAAGAATAACTTCATGTATATATACAATTGCTGACGAGTTCCGCTGAGGAGGCTTGACCTAGTTGTATCCGGGTAACGCACGAAAAATACAAAGGCACGGGGAGAGAGCTCTGAAATTCAATCTGAGGAAAAATGTACCGTGAAACTTTGCCGGATAAGTTGGCAAAACAAAATCGAATGTACGAGTCCAACTCTTTCAAGATGACGAGGAAAAAAACGTAAAGAGATTCCCGGCAGTAGAGAAAATAGATGGAAGGATTAAGGATGTATGCCCAATGCCCAGTCAAATCTGCAGTACATCTATTCGATTTTTCAACTTAATTCTGACGTCGAAATTTTAAGAGCAATGAATTTTTTTGGTCATTTTTGTGATTTGTGATAAAAGTTTTGTTATTATTCATAATTAATTAATACGTAAAATGAAGTTAGGACGAGATTTGACTCTGTTATTTGACATGTAATGGTGGACAAATGAGGTTAGATCGGGGTATCCGGAACGTTATACTGACACGTGAAAATTAAACACGAATATTTCCCCAACGAAGTCTGCAACATTCGTTTTTTTAATAAATATGTAGCAAACATGATAAAGTTACCGAAAATAAGTTTTTTGGTTACTTTTTAACTCTCTAATGTGCGAAATTTTTGGAAATAATTACATTTTGACCCACTTCCTGTTGAAATACCATGCGAGTAAGTGAGGCTTTAAACATAAATTATTTCAATAAATAATATGGCGAGGCATACCTTCTTTTAATCGACGCGGCGTAATCTAAAGACACGGTAGTGTCTTGTCGCCAAGTAATAAAAAAACCGATATAAAAAATAAAAATTGTCAAGACGGTGCCGTGTTTTATTTACAATAAGATTCAATTTTTTTCACTGTACAACATACTCCAAGAGGAATGGTAGGTACGGTCCATGTCAAAAGTATGTTCAGAACGAAAATTCGCGAATTTTTTACTTTCTAGACTTTTGAAAGGGTCCTGAATTTTTTTGTGTATTAGCTACAATAGCGATTAACTACTCCCGATTATTAAAATTAAACCATTTTAACAATTAACATTGTTTAAACAATTAAAATAGAAAATTCTGGTGAAATGCTTTTAAATTTTTGAATTAGCATCGAACTCATATGAAACATTTAAAAAAATTTATGGAGATGGTACCTTTTTTTGATTATTTTTAGAACATTTATATGAATTTTCCATAAAACACACAATGTTAAATTTTATAAAGTTTCAAAGTTCATAACTTTAAAACCATTTAGTGAATCATTCTCAAATTTGGCACAAGGATTTTTCAGCCGTTTTCAAACAAGTCTACAAAATTTTAACTTTTTCTTACCATGTTCAGAATACGTACAATTCCTCCTTAAAGTAAAATTCGCTATTTTGGGCATACATCCTTAATGGGAAATTATTCGCGGTAACTGATGATTGAGAGGGAAGAAACTCCTTTCGCTCAGTAACTGTAGAACATTTTTTTTATCGACAAATAACTCTTTTTTTCATTCCTTATTTTCACCTTCCCTTCGAGAATCCTTGAGGAGAATATTTTCCTGAATATTATTCGCGCGAAAGGAGCGTGCTGGCGAATTTATGTAACTCCGAACTGTCCCGAAAAAAGTAGGAAATGGAGGAAGGAGAGGCAAAAAAAGTCGAAGGGATGCGAATGGAAAAAGAAATTGGTGGAAGAGAAATCGTTGCTGGGGGCCCGGAGTAAATGTGCGCGAGGAACGGAGCTCGCCTTTGTGCGCGTAGAATTGGAAGAGCCAAAAGAAATGCGTGAAAGTTCGAAGTTTCGTTTGATTTATGAGAATGTACGTGGAGCGAGATAGCACGAGGGAAGAGGGAAATAGAGGTTTTTCGGTTGCGGGGCGTTTCTCGTTCCTATACGTCGCTGTAAAAGCGTGATATGTGGCGTCTTTGTTCCACCCGTGACTTCTCAAGAGAAATATGAAGGGAGTACGAGAAAAAAAAAGAAAAAAAAAAAGAAAAAAAAACCGAAACGAGTTTCGTCGCTGATACAAAAGTATTTCGCTTGTAACTTTCTACGTAAATCTATTTCTTTCGCATAAACACGTCAAAATGCGTGCCGAGAGATTTCGAACGGCGAGTACATTTTTCGAAAGGAATAAAGGAAAAGGAGAGAGCAAAATGAAAAAGTCAGAATGCTCGCGGTTCGTTTCATCGTCGGATATTGGAATATCGCGCGAGATGGAGCGTGTCGCTTCCGGTTTTATCTCCGGAAGGATCTTCGCCACACATGTACTCGCATAAACGAAGAGCCGGAGTCTTCTCCGCGACATCCTCGCTTCCGTGTACTTTGTTATCTCTTATCGCGCAGTCTACACTCGTCGGATTCTCTCGTATTCAACCTGCCTTCTGAGCCATCTTCTTCTTTTTTTTCGACAAAACTTTTCCGAATTTCTCCCAAATCGCCTGAGCTGGGACAATATTTTTTTTCTTTTATTTTTCAATCACGTTCGAGAGAATAAAAATTCGATGGAGTCGAAAAATCTGGCCAAAAAATGTCTGGCTAAAAATCATACGATCGTAAAACTTTTTTTTCACTTGCTTTAACAATTTTGCACCTTTGTGTACAATCGACAAAAAACTTTGAATCGAATATCCTTTAGGTGAATAAAATTAAATAATTTATCCGTCTCTTTGAATATTTTCAAGTAAAATTTTTTTATTGTAAAATGGCGATTAAGGTAGTTCGGAAGAAAAACGGGAAATCAAATGCACAACTTTAATAGATTTTTCGAATTTTTGATAAATCTTTCAAAAAGTATCGAAATCATATAAAACGTAAGATTTATTTTAAGCTCTTATTTGACCATACGCGTGGCTACTAGTATGATTAGTAAAAAAAGATAGATGCCGCGAAAAAAGAGAAAAAGAGATTGAAGTTGACATATTTAAGGAGGAACGGTAGGTAAGATCCATGTCAAAAGTATGTTCAGAACGAAAATTTGTGAATTTTTTACTTTCTAATCTTTTGAAAGGATTCTGAATTTTTTGTGTATTAGCTACAATAGCGATTAACAACTTCTGATTATTGATAAAACCATTTCAATAATTAATATTGCTTAAGAGCAATGGAAACCAAAAGTTACTAGATTTCGGAAATAATATATTTACTAATTAATACGTGAATTGTCATAAGAAATTGGACCACAGCGCCGTT
>JAPYYX010002179.1:0-38369 GCA_030522605.1 Cremastinae sp. B BG-2022a | reverse complement strand
ATCGTCCTCCTAAAGTTCACCAAATTTGGCAAGGGACTTTTTAGAGCCTTTATCTACGTTTATGCAAAGTTTCATCAAAATCTCTCTTTTTTGAGGTAAAGGGTCAACATCCTTAATTATATTTTTATAAATTTAGTGAGGAGTTTATAAAATATAGATATTTATAAATTAATTTAAAAAATCAAGGTGATTTACGAATAAAAAATATACTTATATGGATAATTTACCCTCATTTCAGGAAATTGGCTCTGATATGTGTTGAGCGGTACGAGGACCTGATCGGCGAGCTTGTGAGTAAAATCCTGCCACAGCATATCCAAATTCTGTGCTTGCACGTATAGAAGATCGTGTCCGGTCCATTGGCTCTCGTAAATCTCGTTGAGCGAGTCCATGAGCGTTTTCGAGGCTGCTTGTACCGCTGTTGACGGGACAAAGTGTGCACAACAGACGAGAATGCATTAATAATTGCTTAACAGTTTCGGCCTTTGAGCCGACACGACGATCGAGCGAAATGTCACGAATTGCATTTGGAACTTTTGACTCTGGAGGAAAAATTTTCCAAAATTGTCTATTCAAAAAATAATAAAAGAGAATAATATATTTTCAACGAAAGTCTTTTTTAAATTATTTGGAAAATTTGATCAAAATATTTTTATAAATATTTGAAATGTTTTTTCAATTTGAAATTTTTCAATAAGTGAAAAAATATTTGGTGAAAATTGTCGATTAAAAAATTATCATTGATATGAAAAAAAAAATTCATTTTATGCATTTATACTGATATGCACATAAAATATTAAATGCATATAAAATGAAATTTTTAAAAATATTTTATATTTTATGTTTAATATTAAATGCATATAAAATACAAATAATTTTAAAAAAATTAAGAAAATTGTACATTTTTGTATTTGGATTTCAATAATTTCGGAGATGAGCCAAGAATAGATTTTTATTTTTAATTTACTCGGTGATTCATTTCCTCAATGATCTTTCATTATCGTCAAGCACGAATGTACTGAAGATAAGAAATTTCGTTGTCGCACGTACTAGAATAAAAAAATAACACGATGAAGTAATTTCGATTGCTGAACTCATCGACCGATACGGCACGCAGGTACATCAAATCGAAAGCAAAATGCGCATAAAGTAATAATCGAAAGAGAAACGAATTCATGACTAAGACTCGCTATCAGTCGCGGTATAGAGAAATCGTTCTCACCCGGAGGAAAAGGAAAAAAAAATTTAAGAAGAAGGGAGAAGCGAACAGCCAAATTACCGTCTTCAGAATTTTCTCCTTTTTCCGCGACTCGCTTAATGCGAAATTATCACCGAGCCGATGCGGATTCGCGTTGAGAGTCGGGAGAAGTGCAAAGGCCTCTCGTGTCGAGGTGTTATCATGCCAGGTGAATGCACTCTCGGGGACGGCATCAAGTAGGCCAAGAAAGTAGCTTCTCGTGCCGATCGAATATATTTTTACGCGTTCCGATGAATGTCAGTCGACAATGTAATGTACGAGGACCAAAAAAAAAAAAATTCTAACGACACGAGTATCACGATCGAATCTTTTTTTTATTCTCATCGTATGCAATTAAATACTGGAAGGATGTCATTGCAGATTTTGGTAAAAAGAATTAATATTATCATAATCGATTTTTTTAAATTTTTATTAATGAAATTTTATTTATTTATTTAATTTATAAATTAATTGGATTATTAATGAATTTGTTAATTAAAATTGATTTTACTGATAAAAAAATTTCAATGACTTGTATTTTTTTTAATAGTGAAAATCAATCAAAAATCGATTTATATCTATGTGTTGTATTAATTAAATATCGATCGACTTACGGTCTAATAAATTTTTTTTTAGTTAATAAAAATGAAAATTCTCATTGATTTACTGGTAGATTTGATAATGAACAATTTTCTACATGTTATCAATTGGAGTTTCCTCTTTGCTCTCCTCTTTGGCAATTCGATCCTCGGTTATATCGGATCTCCTCGCGAGACGCTCGAGAACAATCGAGAAAGCCGAGTGCCCGATTGTTCCTCGTGCGAACGAGCTCGTCGCGGAATGAAAATTGAAAAGCGCCAAACGAATGGACAGAGAACCATTAGGCTGACCCACATCGATGACGGAACAAATGATTCTTGTAATAAGCGAAGCATGACAGGAAGAAAATCTTCGACGAGCACAACAATAAAAAAACCAATAGCTAAAAACATTATTTCTGTTCCCAGAAATCATTTCGAGAACTTTTAACTAAATAAATTTTCACTTTTTTTATCACCTGGAAAGCGCTAAATCGAATGAACAAGTAAAAAATTCATAATCCTAAAATATTTTGTCATTTTTATATTCCGGAAAAATTAAATTTTTATTTTCAAGTAAAAATTTTACAAAAATTCAATACAATATTGAATAAAAACAAAAAAATTCACAAACTAAAATTAAATTAAATTTTTTTCAAAATTGAAAATTTCAAAATGTCTAAAATATTTTGTCCTTTCTCGTATTCTGGAAAATTTAAATTCAATTTTGATCGTCTGAAAAACACGGAGAGTCGAATAAACACAAAAATTTTACGATCCTTCGATAAAAAAAAACAAGTAAAAAATTCAGAATCCTAAAATATTTTGTCATTTTTATATTCCGGAAAAATTAAATTTTTACAAAAATTTAATACAATATTGAATAAATACAAAAAAATTCCCAAACTAAAATTAAATTAATTTTTTTTCAAAATTAAAAATTTCAAAATGTCTAAAATATTTTGTCTTTTCTCGTATTCTAGCAAAATTAAATTCAATTGTTATCGCCTGAAAAGCACTGAGTCGAATAAACACAAAAATTTTACAATCCTTCGATTTAAAAAATTTTTTTCCCTTTTTAACATTTTGGGAATATTAAATTTTCTTTTTCTCGCCTGAAAAGCGCTGTAGAGTCGAATAAGCACGGGTAAAAGTTTCACAATGTGTCTGGATTGTCTGTAAATCTAGCCGAGAGTATAGACGAATAGACTTTTGCGGTGGTTTTCGATTTGACCCGACAAGAACGTAGCGTATGCACAACCGCACGTCGTACCACAGGAATTATGAAGGCGTTACATGCATACGGGTTTTATTGTATGCATGTAAATATGTGTGTGTATATATACACATATATACATGTATAATATGCACATGTAAACGAGTTATCGAAGGGGAAAGCAAGAGAGACTCGCGACTTAACGAGAAAAAGGTAGCCGACCTCACACTCGCTTACCTTCCTCGTACTTTTTACCATCTCGATTTCTACTTAGAGCCGGTAAATTTGTTTAGAATTTAAAAAATGTATATTCTCAATTTTTTTGCAAATTTTTAGAAATTTTTTTTGAGTTGATTGAGCAATTTGAGAGTAAAAATTTATGTGGGATTTTGATCAGGATTTAGTAGGGTAAATATTTGTTTTCATCATCAGGTCCTGATCAGGTTGTGATAAGGTACATTGTAAAGTACAGTGCTATAAATAAGATTCAGTGGTAGAGGTCAAATAAAATGAATGTACGTATTGTAAAGTTCAATTTTATTGAGGTAGATTTACTGATAAAGTTTTTTTTCATGTTGACCTGATCAGGTCCTTATAAGGTGACTGATAAGGTGTAAAAATATAGATGAAAAATTTGATGTATATTGTAAAGTTCAATTTCTTTTGTAAAATTACGAATAAGATTACTTCAGGTTGACCTGATCAGGGTCCAAAACTATAACATAACTAGAAATTGAAAAAATGTAAAAATTGCAAAGTTCAATCTTTTAAAGTAGAATCCCACAAAAGGTTACTTCGGGTTGACCTGATCAGGTCCTTACCTCACCTACAGCTGACCTTATGAAAACTCCCTGCCTGGTGTTCACATTATAATTGATTTAAAAAATAATAAAATACAGCAAATTACAAAAATTAAACAAAATAAATTGTTTAAACAAATTATTTTGCACATAAATAATTTTTTTTTATAATTTTGAAAAAATTATTTTAAAAAAAATTGTCAATAAATAGTATTTTGGATAAATAACAAATTAGTTTAAAATATTTGCGCGAAGGATAATCGGTAGCGGAAGTCCTCGTGACGAATCGTCACCGAGAGGCCTGCTCCGTCGTTCGTTCATAATCTAGTTGCTTTAAAAAGTGAGAAAAAAAAAGAGAATGAGAGAAAACGGGGTCACGGTGACGCAAGGTTGTGCCCAAGCACCTTTTTATCCCATGAGCGATTGTTATACCGCGATGCTGCACGTATATATGCCCGCTTCTTTTTTTCCTCCCCGCTTATTTTTTCCTCTGACAACGAGTCGCGTTTCACGCGGGCCTTTTGATTCAAGTCTCGCTCTATAAATAAATGCGTCTCCACGCTAAAGTTTCTAATAGTTTTATTTCTCGGTCTCTCGAATTGTGACTTTAGCCGCAAAAATTTTCAAAAATATTTTTTATTTGAAAATTTTCGAATTTTCGAAAATATTTTGAATTTTTGAAAATTTCCAAAAATTTTTTCACTTACAGAATTTTTCGGAAAATATAAAATTTTGAGAAAGGAATAAAATTTCGTAATCTCGCTCGATCGACATTATCTTATTTACTTTTTTACTATTTTGAAAACTTACCCCGAACACACCTGATGTAATTGTTAAATTCCTTCTGAAGTCTGTTCGCGGCATTTTGTTGTCTAGTAAAATTTTGCAGATGCTCGTCGAATATGTCATCAGCGGTTCTGTCGACTTTTCCAAGATTTTGAAGAAACTGAAACAACGAAAAAAAAATTAATTATTATGTAATTTCACTAAGCAAAATTTTATTTTACAAAAAAAATTTCAAAATTATAGAAAGTTAATAGAAAAAATTGCGTCCGAGTGTTCGAGGATTTTCATTTTTTTTTCCTAAAAGTTTCCATAAATCGTCATGTATTCGAACTCTGTGGGAACGTGAAAAAAAAATTGGGCAAGAAACACTGCGAAACTTTGATGGGAGGTTTCGTCGTGCGCGTGGGCGCAACGAGACTCGAAAAATTTTTTTTCAAAGCGTGGGCAACGAGATAGAAAACCTCTGAGCTTGTATTGTGAATCGTCGTCGATTTCGTATCGCCTTATAAGCACTGCTACACCTTTCTCTCTCTTCCTTTCTCGCTTTTGCTTCGTGTGTCATAAGTGCGAAAGCAGTTGGACGCCAAATTAAAAATGAACGAACCTAGAATTGGACTTGACCTCAGTTATAAAAAAAAAAAAATTAAAAATCTTTCAAGTCCAAATATAAATTTTCTTAAGATTGAGAAAGGTTCGTTGGGAAATTTCGGAGCTTAAAAAAAAGTGACCTTTACCATAAAGATAGAATAGTATAGAAAAGTTGGCTTATGAATAGTTAAAAATTTTATTCTAATGAAATATATTTTTTATTTATATTATGATGTGATATAATAACAATAATATAATGTATCGCTATAGGTAAATTCGAGCAATAAAAAATGTTTGCCTTTGGTATTTTTCGAATATTTTTTTTGGCAATTGTGATCGACTGCGAAAAAAAAATCATAGCGGAAGACAGACCGAGGAATATTAGTCGTCGAGACGGGTCGTTGCACCGGGAAATTTAAAACGTCGGGAAATATGCCAGAAATTCAACAACACTTTCTCGTAAGATCTCATCGTATTCGCGTCGACTGAGCGAATAAGAGAGGAAGCTCGCGGCCTCCGCAGACCGGAAACGATGAAATTTTTAAACGCTTCTATACTTTTTTCAAATTTGGACCGATCGTAAAAAAACGGATTATAAAAAAAATTTATCAGGAAAGTGAATATAAAAAATCCTCAAATCTCAGAAACCAACAATTCGTTTCCTCGATTTCGAAATAATAAAAAAACAAATTCCGTGCGCATTTTATTTTCGCGATATCCATTATTCGGATTAAATTCGTAACGAGAACAAGACACGCGATAAATCGCACGGAGAACACGCGCAAACAAAGATAAAACGGGGAGCGAGTGCACTCTCGTGTAAGAGATTTTATTTTTTGCATCGCATGTAAAATCCTAAAATAGAGCCTCGATGGCGTGGCGCGAGCGAGTACGCGATCGAAATTAGCGCGTTTGATTTTCGTCGATTGGAACGAGAGAGAAATTACAGCGATGTGAGAGAAATTTTATAGCATTTTAAACTGAACTGTAGAATTGCATGAAACAATGTATTCTATGTATAATCACCGCAATTATGTTATTATCGTTCAGGTCAGGACATATTCAATTGTACCTTACGTAGTATAGTTTTTACATTACTGGCACTTTTTATTTTTTATTACTTGTTACTGCGTATTTTACTCATTTTTGTTAGTTACTAGTTACTAAACTAAACATTGCTACTAATCATAGTTACTAAACTAAACATTGCTACTAATCGTAATTACTAAACTAAACATTACTACTAATCGTAGTTACTAAACTAAACATTGCCACTAATCGTAATTACTAAACTAAACATTGCTACTAATCATAGTTACTAAACTAAACATTGCTACTAATCATAGTTACTAAACTAAACATTGCTACTAATCGTAATTACTAAACTAAACATTACTACTAATCATAGTTACTAAACTAAACATTGCTACTAATCGTAGTTACTAAACTAAACATTGCTACTAATCGTAGTTACTAAACTAAACATTGCTACTAATATAAACTAAAACTAAGTAGTTGCTGCTAATCTAAACTAAAATTTAAAAAAACTTTTAAAATCTCAAAGAAAAATAATTTAAAAACCCTAAATTTTAAAAAATACTAATAAAGTTACTAATCATAACTTTTTTTGATTTTTCTTCATGTCCGATATTACTCGAGCTCGCTCGATGAAGGGAAAGTTTCAAAGGAATTCGTTATTGGAGGACAGTGAACTTCGATTAAATACATTCCCCTATCTTATCTCTTTCCCATTAAATGAAAATTGGAATAAACTATACATACGCGAATCGCATCATTAATTTAGGCAAATTTATAAAGTTCGATAATTTCGTTCTCCGCATCGGGGAACAGCGAGACCATTTATTCATGTTTCCTGATGAGAAAAGTTTAGAATCGCGCGAACTGTCAAACGCGATTTGCGATATGAACCCCGAGGAAATGAAAATTTACCGTATCTTAGAAATGAATGACGAAATCTTCTAAAATAAAAAGGGAAAACTTAAAGACCGTATACAGAATGTTTTCCAAATAAATTACGAGTTTAGCGTTCGCGACAAGATCCGCCGATAATATAAAGTCCGTTATCACAGGAAAGAGATTCCATCTGGTATTGCGGTATTAAACGAACGACCCACGAATCGTTACACTACATCGCGATAATTGCGGATTCTATGCTATACTCTCTTGCTCATTCATTTTTTTCGAACCCGAATCGACCAAAAAAAATGAAGCTAACGGTGAGTTCAAGAGGCTTCGAGAGTAAATTTAAATAAGGTGTGTTTTCATGAAGGAAGAATATAAATAACTCAATTTATCGCTCAGGAAATGTAAATTTAAAAATAAAATCCATGTAAATTCGACGAATTTGTGTTTTTAATTGACTAGGCGCATGTTATTATTTTTATGAAAATTGATACAGAATGAAATAAAAAGATACAAGTTTAATCTGAATCTGATGAAAATAAACGTATATGAGAATTCTATCGACAATCAATATTTATTCTATAAATACAGCATCGATAGCACATTTATTCAAAGTCAATAATAAATGTGTACATTTCTTTTGTTATTCTGTATCAGGAGAGCATCTGATAAAATTTCGATAAAAATTTTAAATTTCTGTGTCAATAGTTAATAATTGTTTTGTGAATAAAAGTATCGATAACGTAATATTTATTTCAATGATTAATACGCGGTATAATACGATTAAAGATTATATTTTTTTTAAAATCGTCGCTTCGAAATTTTGTTTTCAAAAAATTCTCTAAAAAATTTTCTTCAAAGTCACATGAAAGTTTAATATAAAAAATTTTATAGATAAAATCATATTTTATTAAAAATCGATTTTCAATATGTACATAATTACTCGATAATAAAATTGGAGGGAAATAAATTTGTATACATCGTTTCTTTTTTCTCGTTACTTTGTACGTGCATGAGCAATGCACGTTTGTATGCAGACGATGGAGCGCTCCTTATCTATAATTAGAAACGGGTATGCTGGGATCGTCTATTTCAGAAACGATAACTATCCCTCGGTAAAGAGAGGTTACGCACCTCATGCCCCAAGAGCGTGTGCTCTCGAGCTGCGATTGCAAAAAAGGAGGGGAAAAAAAACCAGCGGAATAGAGGAGAATAGAGATTGGGAGAGGAAATCTTTTGCACTCTCTTTGAGAGCCGGTGCGAACGTTGCACCAAATTTTCCAAAGCGTTCGGAGCATGATCCGGAAATAGCCGGGACAAGAAGCGATTCCTGCGCATTAGAGAATGAAATCGGAATTTGAGACGAAAGGAGACCGATAAAATGTCATGTTGTGTCCTTCATTTTGCAAAGAACTTATATTTTGAATTCAGATGTAAATTTTTTTAATTTTGTAAATATTTTTTCAAATTTTATTGTTTCGATATTGTTGTATGAGTAGGTGGACGTGGTACTTTGTTCTCACAATTATTCTCATACTATACATAAATAAAGTGAAGAAATAAAATTTTCAGCTGCCATGAGAGAAAAAAAATTTTTTAGCGGAAAATTTGTTAGCTTATTATTAGCTTTGACGTCTTATTTCAAGTAATGAATTGATGATTTATATTAATTTTTAATATTTATTCTATAATTATAATTATTCACGTTTTATTTCAAGTAATGAATTGATGATTTATATTAATTTTCGTTAAAGTATCTTTCATTACCAAAAAAATGGTCTTGTTCTATTTTTTATGTTAATTGACTATTAATTTTAACTTTTGTTTAATGTAAGTGTGTTTTCAAATCACCAAATATAATGTTCTTAACAAAGAAAAAACTATTTGATATTAATTTTTATCAAGTTCAAACATATTGAAAATTTTCACCAAATTTTTGGGTCACCCCTATGTAACCATTACTAAATATAAATCAACATTATTTTCAATTTACCGTTACTTCAGAAAAGCATTATTCATTTTAAAAACAGTCGAGATAATCCGATGAATAATTGGCAGAAATTCGCTAGGAAATCCGTATTATTTGGCGAATATCAAAACGATGAAAAACAGGAACGAGAAAGGTTCAGCGATGAAGGGAAGCAAACCAGGAGAGGGAAAGAGAGAAGTTGCGAGACCACCAGGAAGAAAACGACGAGAATCGGAATGTTGGCGCGGAGTTCGGACAACAACCTCTCATGGCTCGTGTCCGAGAACGAGTATTAAGCCCCTTTCGTACATGTATGCAGGCCAATCTCGAAGGCATCCAAGGACCCTGTTTCGCGCATCAAGAGCACCTCCGAACCTTTCAATGTATACCACATGCATTCTCTTATCTTTTATTCATTGATAAAAAAAAAGATATTATTTACTACTCTCCCTACGTCGAATCATTTCTTTGTTCCATTTCTGTTCTGCTCTCTTGGACCAAATATAAATCAATGTGACTCGAACAATATGAATTTTTTGGTCAATTTGAGTGAAAAATGACCGAGAAGATTTTTGATAACTTTTGAATGGACAATGAATTTTGTACAATTGACAACTTAATTGAATTGGTTTGTTTTTTTAAGACTACGAGTTCATCTCTTTTTCTTCTCGGAAGATTAACTTTTCAACTGTGAATAATGGCTATTCTCGTTTTGAACTAGCCGAAAGCAGGATTCTTTGTGTACTGAATACGAAAATTTTCATATTCCAGCCTCGTCTTTGGAGGTAACGGAGAAAATTGCTTTCCGTCTCATCGGACAAAGAGAAATTCCCGTACGAAAAAGTTGGAGCATTCCTGCGTTGAGAGATTTTGAAAATCATGTACATGAGTACGAAATTCGCACAAAAAAATAGAAATATTAAAAACTATTAGAATCAATAATATATTTTTTTAATAAAAATGGCAACGAGTTTTTACTAATTGGGTTAAAAATGTTTAATAATCGTCCGACCTCTATCGTTTGAGAATTTCTCTCTCCTCTTTCCCTTTTTTCCTCCACTCGGGATGCTCATCTCTGAATCCCTGTGCGCATGCATCCAGGAATATATATGCAGTTGAATTGCTTCAGTTCGAGCGATGCGACCGATACCGTAAGCGAGAATAAGCGACGAGGCTCGTGAAGACGAGATCGAGCGAAACGAATGGAACGAGAGAGAGAGATGGGCCTCCATTTCTGGAAGATCCTTAAATACGTACGGTAAAACAGGATTTCCAAGGGCCAGCTCCCAAGTGTCTGCATACCGATAAAAAATCCACCGAACTTTAATTTTTCAAGCAAAAAAGAGAATTCCAAGCGATGGGTTTCTCTTTGGAAAGCTCATTTTGCCTTCCACATGGGCATTCAAATTCGAAACTGCATTCCATCCGATAACGATGTTATCACGGAGTGATTCACCCAAAAGTACTCGGCGCCCACATTTTCCGTCCCTTTCAGCAGGAGACGTGACGAGAATGTCCAAACAACTATTTCCAGGAAACTCTTTTATTCTTCGAACACGATGAAACCAAGTGTAGCATGAAAACAAAAAATGTTCATAGACATTGGTTTTAAGAATTTAGCGTCAATTCTAGTATGTCTTCAGTATAGGAAATCATCAATTACAATTGCATCAATTCAAAAGTGACATAATCTTGGAATATAAGATACAAAACTATTATAAACTATAGACCAACCATGTTGGCATTACAGTTTGTTATGAAATTGAAAATTCCAATGAAAATCATATTTCATAAAGACGTTTCTTCTAAATCTTTATTTATCTGCAGCATGTCAAAAAAATGATTTTTCAAGTTCATTTTGAGCAGTAACAACAATCAAAACCGCATGCGCAGTTATCCTATGGTTGGGGTAGGTGTGCGCATCCGCATGGATAAATGTGCGCAGCATTTTTTTTCTTTGCTTGACATCCAGACACTGTTGTATCTCATGATATCAACGTCTGTTTTGTTCTGCGGCTTTTGGATATCGTTTAATGGATGACAATGGCACAACCTTATTCAGTCCATTGGTTCATCAATTCAGCAATCATGATTTCAGCAATTAGTGAACACTAACATAACAATACTAATATTCGCTAATTCTCACAATTTAAATTGGAGTACATTGATTTACTACACTAAGTCAGTACATTAAGTACTTTAGTAATATAGGACCACTAAAAGTTCCACTATGACAAGTCTGGAAGTGCCACTCAGGGCATTTGGGCAAATGCCACTATGAGCTAGGATGAAAACGCATCGACCATTCTTTCCTATCTCTTTTCAACTTGTTCATCAAGTGTTACTTCCTAATCTGCAATCTGCTCACGAAGATCCACTTCAGAAACGAAAGATTTCAGTGATAATTATTTACTCCCGTTTGCCGATTTAATATTTTCTCTATTGTCATTAACACCAAGATAGAGATCTTTCATTTTTATCCGTTTTACCGTACAAAGCGCGGCGAGTCTGAGAAAGGTTCTGAAAGCGTTGCAGTACGGTCGGCTATATCTTTCGCTGGGCAGAACTTAACGGAACATTGTCGTACACGTCCGTCCATCGTAGGTATATACACGTGAACGTATAGTACACTCACACCGGGTTTTATCATCGTACAAAGTAATTCGTTGGTGTGCATGGACACACGTAGAAATTTAAATATATACGCGCCGGTATAAGGTTTGTTGTACCGAGATGAGAGAATATATAAACGGAAAGATGTCCCGTTTAGTTGGCTCGAGAGCCAGCAGGCACGGATGCCCGAAACTATATTTTCGACGTCGTAAGCCGCCTGCCTTGTACCGTTTCGAAAAGGTACTTATCATTTCTCACCGGAGCGTAATAAAGGACGAGTATGACGCAGAAAAAGGCCGAAGAGCCTTTGAAAATAAAATTCACAACAAAAAATATGACGCAATATGGAAAATCATTTTTCAATGTCGAAATTAATGATTTTACGACCCATGAATCTGCAGTTTTCAAAGGAGATACTTTATAGAAATTTACAACTGAAATGGATAATTGTTCGCAAAATTGATGTACATTGAACTTGAGAAATGTATAACAACCAATTTGATGCAAAAATGAATGATTCGATTTTAAAAACCAGACGATAATTAAAGTGGAATAAGACACTTCAACGAAATTGATAAAATAATGTGTTTTGCAACATTGATCCATATTGAATTTAGGGAATTCATAAATTAGATTTAAAATTATGTTTAAATAATAAAAAATGAAGATGGTAATTGAAGTGGAAAGGTTCACAGATTCCGGTCATCACCACGTGTTGATGCATGCGCATATATGCCCAGTACTCTTGGATTATAAAAGCAAAGCGAGGTTCGTGAGAACGTAACCACGAAGAGCACAGGAGGAACGGTAAGAGCAAGGTCTGAGCTCGTGAGCTGATTTAGAGAGACTGATACGCGAGTAGTCGAGAGCGAGAAATTCACTGGAGTGAGACAGGTGCTTAATCCTTTTCGTTTTCTTCTCTTTTTATCTTCTTTTTTTTCAAGGCCGAGAGACACCGGAAGCAAACGCTAGTCTTTCTCCGTCACACGCGCGCTCTTCCTCGTTCTCGTTGTAATTGCGTTTTAATGAGGAGTCATATTTTATCGTTACACCGAATCGAAAGGATTCTTTAGCGAAAAAGGAAAAATCATGCAATAATTATTTTTCCATGCCAGGAGTAAGTAATTGAAGAAAAGTTTTGGAATCTTTTAGACAATATCTAATCCAGAAATCATTCATTTAAAGCATTCCAAATTTAATTACATTCAAAAGAACTACAAAAAATTATCTAAACCAAGATAAAAATGTAAAATATTACGATAAATCCATACAACAATTCCTACTAAAATTTAATAACTTAGAAAATATCTCGAATAATCAAGATCTGACAAGATACCCCAAAAAAATTAAATTCAAAATCCGCAACCAAGTGTGCAAGTATCCAAACGAGAAAAACGATTTAAAGTTTTAAAATCGTAAAATTTCATCTACACCGATATTCGACATTGAAACCCGCGTCGGAGCAGGAATGAGAAAAGAGAAACAATTTTGACAATAATCCAATAAAACGGTCTATAAAAATGCATCAAGGAGGAATGTACGTATGAGAATACGACGAGACGGCATAAAAGTGCTGAGTCTGAGAAGCGTACAACACGTACATACGCGAGGAAACGTGGATGTCAGGCTCGACGTGGAGATACTCCGCGCATAATATGGCTTTTGTGAATGGAATCGAGCGAAGTTTGAATTATAAAAGTTACGTAAAGGAAGAGTCGAGAGAGGCACCGAGGATGTGTACACGAGAGTTACAGAGAGTGACATACATATACGCGAAAAGTTTTTTGCTGGTGTGTAATGTCGGTTACTGTTACCAATGCTACACCCATCCTGTTGTAATATTCTCTGTAAATAACGGCGTATGATATTATAAGAATATATAAAGTGGAGAGAGAACTATCGTGGAAACGAGAATAATACGAATCACCTTTATGCTCTGCGTAGAATAAAAAAGAATAACAGGAGCATGTGGTTCAGAGTTAGCGAATCTAAAAGAATATCCCACGAAGTTGAATATGGCTCCGGAATGAATAGAATTTCTTTTTTGAGCATAAGTATATTAGATATACTTTGGATGGTATGCTGAGAAAAACTTGTTGGATTTTAGCGTATTGAGTTCATTGGAAACTACCTTTTGGTGGTTTTGACTCAAAAATTGAGTTTTTGAGTCAATTTTATTGGTTATTATGTCAGTGTTTCATGAGAAATTCAATGCTATGTTTTTGATTTTGGACTCAAAAGGATTACGAATTGAGTTAAATACATACTGAGTCTTTGACTCAATTTGGCATAATTGAGTCACAACTCAGGTTGAGTCAACAGATGAGTTTTTGAGTCTATTTCATTGGTAATTGATTCAATGTTTCAAGAAAAATTCAATGCAATGTTTTTTGGTTTTGACTCAAAAAGATAACGAATTGAGTCAAATACTGAGTCTTTGACTCAATTTAGAGTCAAAATAGAGTCACAATTCAAAATGAGTCAAAAACTGAGTTTTTCGCTGAATTTCAATTGTGATTTCAATGTTTCATGATAAATTCAATGAAAAACTTCTTCTTTGAATCGAAAACGGTACTTGAATCAAATCCCTTTTTATCTAAAGCATTGATAAATCAACTCCCTAAAACTAAGTTTGATAGAATGCACCTAATTTTTCTTCCGCTATACTTTGTGAAAATTTATCAGACGATAATCGTGATAAGAGAACAAAAATGGTTGGACTTGAAGAAGAAAAATGAACGTGGGGAGAGATAAAGTGGAATGAAACAATGGCGGACAAAGGAATAATAGAAGAAAGGAAAGGAGCGGCCTCCTCCTAATGTTGAAGAGTGTCCGCGTGTGCGTCACGAAATAACGAGACTCCGCTCCGCCAAAGTCGTACGAGAATTCACCTGCGCGTATAAATTGCATTCCTGATGCCTCGGAGACAAGAGTCACGTGTCTCTCGTTTCTTCCCTACTCTCCGATGCGGGATCGTCATCGCTTCGAGTATGATCTCGAGAGGATCGAGTGTCGCTCGACACGCAACTACGAACGATTCTTTAAAAAATCCACTCGAGAATAATGCTACTTGGAGTGTGAAAAAAACGTTGAGACAGAATATTCATGGGTAAAATATTTCACAATATTTCATCTATGAATTGTGATAATAATTTAAAATAAATATTAAATTATCGAAAGTACTGCCATGCAATTTGAACAAATTTAGACGAATATTTTTGGCTAAATTCTCTGGTGCAATATTTTTAATATTTCGTCTAAATATTTGACACGTGTCAATCGCTAAGATGATGACAGATTCGAGATCTTATTCTGAAGCGCGTCAGCGATTATTGATGTTTATAATCCGAGCGTGATATAGACATCAATTGTGTGCAACAAACTTTGATTTTTGCCTTGCACGAGTGAACGTTTGACTTCGTCGTTGCTCCTGGACACCCACATGCGCAAGAGAGCACGCGCTCGTGTTTATTAACCAGCTCTTATTGGAGATGACTACCGTATAAGGTGAGAGGGATTTTCAGCTCTCGGACAGCGCGTAGAAAAGTGTCGGAAAAAAACGGCGGATCATGTGTTGACAGGCCTTGAGACTATAGAGAACTCGATAGTCCGGTATTTTGCTCGTTGACAATTTTTCTTGCCTGCTGTGCTTCAGAAAAGAAATGTCATTTGTCGCATTTTATTCTTTTTTGTCGCATATTAATAAAATAGTTTATCGTGCTGGATAAAAAATGTTGAAGTCGAGGAGGAAATATTTGTTTTTTGTCCTTAATGGAAAAAGAAACATGAAGATTTTATAAATCGTATTTCATTGAGAGGTTGTTTCAGTCTCATTTCATTTTGGCCTTCGAACTTGGACAGTGAAAATTTTTTAAACTATTTTTTGATATAAATATGATATAATGTTGTTATTTATTTCTGAAGTAATAATGTAACATATTTTTAAATATTGATAAAATAATTTATCGACCTAGATAAATAATCTTTAGACAGGAAAAATATTTGTTTTTGGCCTCAAATGAAAGAGAAAAAAATTAAGTTAAAATTTAACGTATTTAGTTGGAAGCTCGTTATCTTTTTCCTCTTCACTCCCAAAACTACAAGACTCGACAGTCGAGTACTTAGTTCATTGACAATTTTTTTAAAACTATTTTTTATTTTAATTAATGTCAATTTCCACATTTTATCCTCTTTTTTCAGGGATTAATAAAATAATTCATTGAGTTTGAGAAATGTAAAACTAAAAAGGAAGTGTTTGTTCTTCGTCTTGAGAAAAAAGAGGAAACATAAAGCAGAGCCTCTCATTATCGTATCTGGTCGGCGGCTCGTTGTCTCTCGTCCCTTTTTCTCGCGATCGTTAAAATCTCCCGTGACCGCTAAAACATCTCGTAACTCTCATTTAACCGAAATGAAATTTGTCACGGCTCTGTAATTTTACGTCAAGGCTGTATTATTTGCGCGAGTACATACGAAACCCGATACCGCAGTTTGGAACACGCTCACGTATAAATACGCGAGAGCTTTGAGCGCGAGCGTAAATACCGAAACACACATTTCGCTGCAATTATCGAGTAAATAGAGTGAAATGGTGTCAGTGGGGAAATTGGTTCATTAGCGAGCCACGAATCGTGCGAGTCCTCTACAATGAAAAAAAGGCTAAAAAATCATTTTTACTGGAATATCGAAACTAAAAGAGAGAGAGGAGAAAAAAAGAAGAAAAACGCAAACGACGGAAACTCTGGGCTTCGCGGTATTCCGAGTCGGCGCGGTGCGCTCCAGCTCTAATTCAATTACCGCGTTTCAATTACGAACATCGCGTCCTCGTGTGTGAAAAAACAACTCTCCACACTCAACCGTTCGAGAACTACACAATTTTTTTTAACGATACTGTGCCATGGACACGAAAAAAATTACGCGAAGACTAATTCTTCAATGAACCCGTTTACGGAAAATGGATACGAGCGCGTCGCTTATCGTGTTGAATGAAGAGTGAAGAGAAAATGAAATTTGGATCAGTAGAAAATGAAATTATGGTAATTGTTCAGAAAATGGTATCATATTAAATCGATGATTTTGAAACGTGTTGTAGAGGACATCAAATTATAATGTCACTTTTAAATTGAAACGACGATTTGTTTATTGATCACTAAAATCATCAATAAAATTTCCTAATAATTTCAAAAAATAATTTTATATAATTTTTTTTTAAATTGACATTTTCCACTTTCTAGTAGTCATACACACCAACAAAAAATACTAAATAATTATTTTTTTACTACATCGTTTTTTACCATATCTAACGATAGATAGACAACTGAGCACGCTATCCAAATTCCAAGGCGATCCATTCAGTTTTCTAGATATCGTGCACACCACTTGCAAAAAAATTGTTTCGAGAAAAACGCCTTTAGAGTTCTTCCACCATCATCAACCAGTCAAATCCATCATTAAATCCCATGATGATAGACACTAGATCGCTAATAACAATTTAACTTCTGACGACACAAAATGTTAATTTCCGATGTGAAATCAAGTCTGAAGATAAAACAGAAATCGCATTTAGACCTTGTTTGAGTAGAAATAAAAATAGGAAGGAATAATATTTGTATACGCAAATGAAACAAAGAATGTTTCGAGCAGTTAAAAATAAGTAGTTGCACAATCGTCATAAGCGAGAGAAATGATTTTCAGCTGATCGCACGCGAATGCATTATGAGCTACGACATGGCCATAAATCGAAAGTATATTCTGACTCGTCACTTTTGCACTTTTGCAGTAACACTAGAACGTTGAGGTTCTAGACTTAGCCCTCGCGCGTAATATATAAACGGGTCAACGATACATAATGGCATAATTGCAACTCGAAAGCTGTACGGACTTCGAGAGACGCGAATACGAGGGAGAAAGAGAGCTCGGAAATCGAGAAAGTGGAACGTTTCTAAATCAGTCGGAAGGTATTGAAAGTTTCGACGATTCCGGAATTTTTACGGTTCGCTGTAAATTGTCCGAAAATTTATTCTTGGACGATTGAACGTTTCGCAAATTTGTGATAACCATTTTCTGAACGTTTGGACCAATGATATATTCGTTGAGATGAAAATATTTTGGAAAAACTAGGGTAACGAGGCTTGTGACAAAAAAGACGATAGACGCAAATTTTTTAAACTGGGCTCACGGAGAGTGACGTAGTGAAGTAAGTGGGTCATGTCCTCAATGATTGGAAGGTACGAGACGCTTTTTTGCTGCAGGTATAAAAATCGTGCGGGTCAAGTGTACCCGAAAAGCTTTTCCAAGTTGGCTTTTAACATATTTTGCCTAAAATTTTAACACCTCGTTGCGACCTGTTTTTATTCTTTATTTATTTACTCTTTACCGTAGACGGCACAATTCTTAAAATAACCATTTCAACCTAATTTCAGAAATTGTAGATAAAAATTCAGAATTTGGAATACACAAAACTGGAAACTTCTTCGGATGAAGCCAGGTGTAAAAAATAGAGCGAGCGACGTGGGAGCGATTCAAATGAGTGACCCAATTGGCGAGCAATGCCAGGAGAATAATCCGAGTAATAAAACCGTAAGAGAGAATAATCCCAGATCCAACAAAAGATAAAATGTGGATAAACGTGGATAAAAATACACTGGGAAATATCGAACAACATAAAATAAATTGATTCAATAAATGTCTACGAAACAATGTAAATAATAAATAAAATTGTTTCAAAAATAAAAGGATAGATAGATAAATAAATAGATAGATGGATAGATAGATAGATAAATAAATAGATAGATGGATGGATAAACAGATAGATAGATAAATAGATGGATAGAAAAATAAATAGATAGATAGATAAATAGATAGATGGATAGATAGGTAGATAAATAAATAAATAGACAGATGGATGGATAAACAGATAGATAGATAAATAGATGGATAGATAAATATATAGATAGATAGATAGAAAGATAGATAGATAGATAGATGCAAATTTTATTATACTAAGGACAAGCTCTTGTGTACAAAATGGCGTAACAATGAATAATGAACATTAGAATCATCCCAATTTTCAAGATATCTGCGTAAAAAAAATTTACGTAGATTCGAAGCGGAATTCCATTGACATCAACCAAATCGATTTCTTTCCCTACAGTGATGGAGCAATGGAAAGAAGAGCCGTAGAGAAGAAAGAGGTGGTGCAACGAATCGAGATCTCCGGCGCTACGTACGTAATGATTCGTTTCATTTCCGTCGTCCTAATGGAGAGTCCCGCATGTGCGAAAGCCTCGAAAAATATATATAGAAAAGTTGGCAGTACCTATAACGCGTTGGCTCCTCGTCACTTCCTGCCTCGGCTTTTATATGCATTTCGTATGCAACGGGTGTTGCGCTCGGCTCAAAGAGAAAAACGTTCGCACACGCGTGTCCGCCTCCTCGTACGTGAGAATAAAATGTACAACGCGGAGTGGATCGTCCAAGTACATCGCCAAGAATCGCTACCAGACACACGTCGTCGTCGTATTCCCCTGTACGTGTGTACATTTCAGATCCGAACCGTTAACCGTTAACGCTGACTCGACTCGAAATCATCCCAATTCCCCATTAAATTTACATTTATTCTGCTTTTTCGACTGGCCGATATTCAACGCGATCTGCAAGACATTCAATGGAAAAATTACCAAATTGGCCATTTCATATGATAATCAGTTTCTTCTACGAAATTTTTTCATCATTTTTGGTGAGCCTTAATTTCGGTTACTTTTTCGAGACATTTATTAAAAGCTTGACTCAATGGAATATCTTGGAAATATTCTCGGTTATTTTTTTCTTGGCTCAAATTTGAAGATCTATTCCAATTTATTATAAATAAATGGATTGCATTAATTTTTTTATGTGATAAATATATTTGTATTATATTTGATATATATTTATATAAATATTTATCTGTATAAATATAAATAATATCAAAATATATTGTAAATTAAAAAAATGTATAAATCAATAAATGAGCTGGATAGGGAGAAATGTGGAAATCGGCATCGATCGTGAGAACGTGCAGAGATACAAGAAAATGTCGTCGAAGAGAGTTGAGTGTCTCTAGATTCGTCGCAAGCGCGACGCTCCCGCTTATTTATACACGCGCGAGCTTTTAAACGAAGAGTCCTCATATCTTTCTCTCCCTCTTTATCTTTCTCTCTCTGTCTCGCTCGCTTTGTGGCGTTTTCTCTAGCTGGACCCTGGCCAGAAGATTTTCGCCGGACTTTGGGACGGAAACGAGATCATTCTGCTCGCGAGAGTTTTGCTCTCGCATTGGGATCGAGAGCGCGGTCAAACTGTCTCGAACGCTGGCGCATTTCGACTCGCGCTCGAAGTTTCTTCTCGCTGGTACCGAAATGTGCCCGATAGAAAGACGCAACTAGATATTTCTCTCATTATAATTCTACAGTTTGTATGTACGTATGCACTGGCAGTTTCCTGTCAGCTTTGCTGGACTTGAGTTAGAATGATAAGTAATAATAAATATACGAGGTATATAAGTAGAGTGTCTATATATGAGCTAAAAATGACTCACTCACTCATTAAGAATTCATTAATTTTTGTTTCTAAACCTTTTCATATGAAATGTAGGATCAAAGTTTTAGGGAGTCTCATGCTTAAGGTGTTTCGGTACGTAAGCCACTATGACCAGGATGAAGTATAAGTAATCATAAATATACGAGGTATATAAGTATAGTGTCTATATATGAGCTAAAAATGACTCACTCACTCATTAAGAATAAGTAATAATAAATATACGAGGTATATAAGTAGAGTGTCTATATATGAGCTAAAAATGACTCACTCACTCATTAAGAATTCATTAATTTTTGTTTCTGAACCTTTTATCGTTCATATGAAATGTAGGATCATAATTTTAGGGAGTCTCATGCTTAAGGTGTTTCGGTACGTAAGTCACTATGATCAGAATGAAGTATAAGTAATAATAAATATATGTATGAGGTATGTAAGTTGAGTGTCTATATATGAGCTAAAAATGACTCGCTAACTCATTAAGAATTTATTACTTATTGTTTCTAAACCTTTTATCGTTCATATGAAATGTACGATCAGAATTTTGAGAAGTCTAATGTTTAAGGTTTTTCGGTACATAAGTCACTATGACCAGTACATAAGTCACTATGACCAGAAATTTTGCCAGGATGTTCTTCAACAAGGCATTCGTGAACATCTTTTTTTCAAAATTTTCATCTACACAGTTTTCGAGTAATCGAAACAGAAAATTGTACTTTTTCTATAAATATAACTATAGAGGTGTATAAGAACGAAAATATATTACGTAGACGAAAATTTTTTGGGAATTTATATACGTTTATTTGATAAGAACAAACATTGTTTCCATTTTTCATCCAATTCTTATCATTTTTCGATTCTCTATCTGTTTTACGTATTAATTTCTTTTGCGTCGTCTGCTTCTCTCTTGTTAGATTTTTATGATTCGTGATCTACAGTTCACAGTATTTTCTCAAAACGATCGAATAATCATGTTGCAGAATGGCATCTCGAAGCAGATTACGAAGTCGACATTTCAAATTTCAACTCAATTCACTGAATCGTCTAAAAATTGTAATAAATTGAATATTATACGTATTCTCATATAGATTCATCAACCGAAACCAAAACACAACACATCGTTGCATGAATTTAATCCAACCCCAGCAGAAAAATCCAAGATAAGAATAAAAATTGATTAATGGAGTGCAATAATCAATTACTCTTGAACACACGATAAAATTATTTTCACGACTGACACAATGGGTTCCACAGAAACGGAAGCACGAGTGACCGGGAATCGAGTTCAGTGAAGAATAAAAAAAAAAAAAGAGGGCAAACGCAGAGGAAACTGACTCTCACGATCGAATTTATCCCTCGATCGTGCAATTGAGATATCAAGTGCACAATAAAAATAATAATCACAATCGTTGGAATAATTATAATGACATGTACTCTCGTTTTCTTCCTTTGTTCCCGGTTTTAGTCTTCTCGTGCCGATTATGGACGCGATTTGCCATTACGAGCTTTTGTGCTGTGATGCAAGAAAAGTGTATGATTGTATATAGCTGGATAATTATACACATTACACGATTACACAAAATTTTTATCAGATCGTGGCGTTACTCATCTTCGACGAGAAAATTGAAAAAAAAAAATGCAAATATATTCATACCAATTCTCATTTTTTTTGCGTGTCTGCTTGATAAGAAACAATAAAGAAAATTAAATCCACTATTCTGATTTACAACAGGTGTATTATGTGTTTAACGTCAAAACTGCATAATATGAAGATTAGAGTTGGTTTCTTGAAGAGAATTGTGAAACAGGTTTTTTTTTCGTATGATTTAACAATTGAGATGATATTCGAGAAGACTTAGAAAATTTATTTTAAAGTGTAATGAATTTAAGTGGATAAAAATTTATTATAGTGTTAAAATAATTCTTGAGCAGTTTTAGAAAGGGAAATTTGTTCGTGAAAATTCTATTGGCAAATTGGCAAATAAATCATAAATTCAATTATTTGAGAAGATTATTCAAAAGGAAGAAATTACAAGGGTGTTATTGAAGAATCTGAGCGAGAGCAGTTAATGTTTCTATTAAACAACAATGGAGACAACAAGACACGGCAAAGTCGTTCGAGCGATGAATATGTAGTCACGACCTTTCTCGCCAACGTGCCAACGACCAATATTCATCTCGATTAAAGTTACTGAGAAACTGGTACGAGATTTTCTCTTGTAATTTTATTTCTCGAATGCTACGAGAATTTAATCTAAACTTTCAAATACAGGAAACTTTTCAGTTTTGTGATTTATCGCCGTGAATTCATGAATTTAAGAAAAGTTTGCAACTTCGCCATTCAAATTGCGCGAAAGACGTAAAAAAATTTTATATCAAAAAGTTTTTAATATTTTGCACGATGCGAAAATATTGCGAAATTTGTGCAAAATCGTGTTACGTCGATTCATTATCAAGATTCTTGGCATGACCAATTTCCCATATGTTCGAAGCGTCAAACGTCATTTTTTTTTCTTTTTCCAATGTGCATTATCCTTTCTAATATATCTGTTACGATGTTATTACGATACATAAAAGAGTGTATAGCTAACAATCCCGTCACGTGTACGAAGCGGGAATGGAATGTCGGGTCCAATTAAAGTGCCGGCTCAAAAATCCTTGGCTCTCGCCAGGTGCAACGAGAATTCACGATAGAACACGCCTGAATCTCCCTCGGGCTTCAATAACTTTTTACCAACTTCGAAACGCTAAATAATTAATACATCGCAATTCCTGAGCAAACTTCCTCAAGCAGGTACAACTGCAGTTATTGAAACATTAAGAAAACAAATTAATATGAGATTTTCAAAAATGGTTTTTGGATTTTAAATTTATAATTAAAAAAAATTTTTATTAATTTTTTTGAAATCGTCAAATTGAACATTTTTTGAATAAAATGGTTCATTTTAACTGAGGACTATTGACAATTCTGCGTCAATTTTTCAATTGTAAATTTTCCATTAAAATTGGAAATCAACAAGTTCATTTTTTGACATTTTTTGCTCGAATCTAAAATAGTATTTTTGTTAACTGCGGATGATAAAACGATGAAATCCTTTCGAATCTTCGAAACGAAGTTGCAAAAAGAAAAACAAAAGATCGATTTGACACCGATGCTGTGCCAATTTTTTGGAATGTTTAGACGTAAGATTTTATACGTAGTCGTATGCGTGTCAGAGAAAGAAGAAAAAAGAGGAAACGTATTCGGTCTGTTTCTCGCGGGTAAGATATATTTGCGCGAGTGTACGACAGAGGATGGCTCGAGAGCAAGAGATACAAGCACGTTGGAGAGAAGCTGCGGACTTCGCTGATTCCCTGTGACTACGCCCGGCAGCAATTGCCGGGGACTTCGGTACGAGAATAGTAACGGGAAGCCCCGGAGGTGGACCAAGATCGAGCGAGGTGGACACACGCGAGTCTCGTGTTAACTCAACCTAATCTTTACCGATTCTTTGCTCTGAACAAAAATTATACACCGATATCTATACTTATTTATTTATTTAAAAAAAAAATTACAAAATCAAAAAAAAAATTATTGATAAAATTAAATTGAACTACTATATTATTAACTATTTTTAATTATTATATGTATTAACAATTCAAAATAAAATGAATATAAGACTATGTTTGATGATGATCTACAAATTTTAAGTATTTAAAAAAAAATTGGTGCAAAAAATATTTAAAGATTTCTGGAAGCGAAATCGATATAGAATTAGAATTTATATTTCCTTTAGCGTTATGCTGATGGATATTAATACCGCGCTGTTGATTCGAGAAACATTCGAGAGAAAACAAAAATTTGTACACACCCGAGGTCGATAATAGGTTTTCGAAAACATGGAATTATATCAGTCGCTGCGTTGAGCAAGCGAGCGAAAAGTTTTTCCTACTTTCGGGAGTGCTCTGGGAAGGGGAATCAAAGCGAGGACAACTACGATACCGTTTCCTTATATTTTCTTGTCATACGCCGACTCGGCATGTCATTTATTCACGCTTTGCCGAGACAGAAATACAAACACGGGCCGCAACGTGTTTTTCTTCAGTTCTCGATGGCGCTCGTGTACACACGTAGACGTAGAAATTAATGAAAAAAAATGAGAGAAAAAAAACGATGAAATATCATTTTTAACGAAAAATATAGTAGAAAATAAATTTAATAATTTTTTTATAATTTAATTTATTGTTAATTTAATGAACTAAATTTTTTTATGCATACCTATAATTTATTTATATAAATATCAATTTATTTTTACGTATTCTAAAAAAGTTTGACTAATGATATTTTTTTTCCTTTTTTTTCTCAGATTTTTTGAACGAGAAAAAACACGTGCGTGGTCAAATGAAAAGGATGCAACAATGCTGAATTGCAGTTTATTCGTATCGTTTTCGTTATAAGTCATGCCTCACCGCAGAAATTATCGTCGCGTCTTTCCATGCGTGATTTTTTTTTCTCGAACCTTCGTGTATGCGAAACCTCCTCGCGTAACCCACCATAAAATTTTCTGTGGCGTCGTGAATTATATCGGTATTTGCCTTCTCAGCCGATTTACTTTTACCGTTTCTTCTCGCGTTACTCGCGCTCGTTCCTCCCAAACAAAACGCTTCATTGACAAAAATGTTGTGAATAAAAACATAAATTAAATTTTGAGAAAATATGATATACCATTGTCCTATATTTTATACTGTTCTATTATTTTTATCAAAATTTATACTGCTAACTTCTTTAAAAATATTAATTAACTACTTCGTAAAATTAAATAACTTTTATGTTATTTTTTAGCTATGTATTCATTAGATAATTTTTAAAGATTTTTACACATGAATTTGTTGAAAATGTACAAATTTATACACCTGAATTTTTTTTTACAATTCGATATGTGGAATTCTGCCACGTTTATTTTCCTTCATGATATGTTTGCTCATGGTACTATTTTTTTGTTTGCATTCTTAATCACCATATTATCTCACATTTTTTTGTTATTATCTTTCCAACAAATACGTTGGTTAATTAGCACAAATTTATATGCAAATAAATTTCGCTTTCTATTTATTATTTTTTAACAGTTACTTAATACCGTAATATCTTAATATCGTTTCAAAATTTTTAAACACTTTTGTAACCACTAACAATTTTTAAACACTTTTTTGCAATTTCGATATAACTAAAAAATCTTCCACGTTTATTTTCCCTAATGATACGTGTTCACACATTTTTATATTTTTTGTTTGTATTTTTAATAATCGTATTATGTCGCTTTTTCGTTAATTTCTTTTTAGCAAACAGGCAAATCCATTTGCACAAATTTATGTACAATGAATAACTGTATACGCAAGACTGTTTCTTCGCGCTTCCGTAATTCCCGCGTGCGGATAAAAGAAAAAGTACGTGCACATAAACGCCTCGGACTATCGAACCGGTAATTATTTTTTTTTTTCATGTCTGATCCGTATTATTACGCGTTGTGCGTTACGTTAACGCGAAATGGTCATTGTACCCTGGGTATGTTTACAGTTTCGTCAAGAGCCGGATCATATAAGCAATTATTGCTTTTTACGATTTTTGCCAAGCGTGGACTTTCGAGTTGTCGGCGCCTTTGAAGAACTTTTCATTCCTTCATTATAACATTTTTTATTTATTACTTTTCCAGCGATTTTCCTCAATTTCGAGCGTTCAAGAATCGCATAAAAATTTTTCAAATTAAATAAAATTGAAAAAAGTGTTTGTTGTGTGTTTTTATGTGCAGTTCACACGTGGAGGGTTCAATTTCCTTTAATCGAAGGTTCAAGTTAACTTCGATGGAACGAGGTCACGGGAAAATTCAAAGAGGCCCAAGGTCCGATCGTTAATGTAACCTCAAGTGACGTGAAATAACCGAACCTCCGCCTCTCAGGCGTGTTAGCCTTTAATGAAATTAGAGAAAATGACTGCACAATTATTCCTCATGAAAATAAATAATGCAATATGTCCCAAGGTAAAAACTGTTGATAATTTTCTGAATAAATTCATCAAAACCATTTCAAAATAACTGGGAAATATTAAAAACGATTTAAGCATAAATACAATCTGAATTTATAATTTTTCAAAATTTTTCAAAATTCAAAAAAAAATAAGAATGATTCCAAAATATTCCGAACGATTTAAAGATACATACAGGTTCATATTTAAAAAGAATTCCATATTGAAAGCTTATGGTATAATTTAAAATAATTGCGTATTATTTTTTTTGTGGTTTTTGAAATTTTCCAAAAAATTTAGCTCGTGAATGAATCCTGATCAAAATGTTGAATTACCGAGGAAATTAAGTTCGTTAAGAGACACTGAAACGAGCAGGAGAGTATCGATTCCTGTGACTTCTCTTTCTCCCTCAAAAGAGAGAAAGAAGGTAAGAACGTAACCGTAAAACCGGTTCGAAGTATTCCGGTCGACCCGATTACACCTTCTGTATAACGGACAAATCATTTTATCGATGCTTACGCACAACACGCGTGTCCGAAGTTCCCGTCTTTCGCATACGATTTCGCATTTACGCGGATTTTATTTACATACGCGGAATACCGCGATTCCAGAGATCCGAGCAATTTCCTGCGAGGCTCAGTTTTTACCCTCTTCCAACGCAAAAGAAATCCTGAATCGATCATTCTTCGTCGTGAGAGACAAATTGCCAATTTATAACGCAAACTTACACACGCAATTTCTCAAACAGCAAAAAAATTGTTCTCGCTAGGGACTTTTTTAAACAAGAAATTTAATTTTAAGAAAGCGTGACAATTTTTTGAAGTTGGATAAAAAACGAAGTATAAAATACACGCTGTTTTGACTTGTGTACATAATATTCGGGTTGTAAATTTTAATTACACATAAAATGTCAAATTAGTAATTATTTATTGATTTACTAATTTTGAAAAAAAAACTGAATTGAATGTTCAGCTCATTTTAAGCGTTTTTATTTCCATGATTAGATTTAGACCGATAAAAACTTTGCATAAACTGAGTTAAAGACAATTTTAACTAAATTAAAATGACGTTAATGAGATAAATAAAATTTTAATTAGGTACTGATGAAGTTTATCTAGTGATGAAAATGTAAGGACGATTTTAAAGACGATGTCAACATAAAGTAAGATTAGATTTGTAAATGTATTATTTTTGGTACATCGCTTTTAAAATTTATGACAGGTAACTCAAAGTTTTCTGTATAATTTATAACACAAGACTCTACTTTTAGTTGAAGTGTCATTTTTTATTCTTGAAGTCGTCCATTCCATCCAACCAATCAAATTTCTGTTTTTCGATGACCTCAATCGATCTGATGAATGAAATTGTGAAAACTGAACTTCAGAGGACATCGGACTGAGAAAAATGATGAATGAAAAAACGAAACGGTCAATGTCACTAAAATATCAAAAAAATCTAACTAAAAAATTATTTATTTTTATTTATTCTATCTCTACTTTGGACTACTTTTGGTTATCCCGGACTTTAATGAAGTTCCAAAGACGAACCGTTACAACTACTAACATCAAAACTAACCAACTGCTAACCTACTACTAACTTGTTACTAATCAAAGCAAAACAAAACTTAGAACATCAAAGCTAAATTTTATTTAGTTACTTAACCGTATTTATTAATTTATCTCTTTTTCTCTCTTTTCGAGTGTTTCTCGCTATCCCGGACTTTCATGAAGCTCGAAAAACGAAGCGTTACGTTCCGGTAAAGGCAATATTACTGAAAGACCGGTTCGACGAGATAAGAGCGTGCGTTTCGTACAAAAGTGGGGGATGAAGAGAAAAAAAGGAGAGAAGAGAAGCAAAGAACGTCGCGCAGAGTCTTGAGACACCTTAGAATCGCTCGTGACTGTGTGTAATGCTCAATGCATACCGTACAGCCGGGATCGTGTTCTTTTTTTTCTTATCCTTCCTTTTCTCTATCTCTGTCCCTCTCTTCGTCGTCACTCCTCGGTCCCAACGTGTGCCAGTGCTTTCCGTGTGTTTAGGAATGTAGGTAAAGCCTGCCTACCTGCTCGACACTCGGCGACAACGCGAAAACAAGTCAGATGAACAGATATACGCACGGGCCAATCCAGGTCAAATCGTCAGGACCGTAACCTTCACAATTTTTTTTTCTTTTCGTTTCGCTTGACTTCATTTTTTGTTTTCAATCTTTTTTTTCCCTCTCCGAATGCCGATAAGGACTCGCGATTGACGGACCGCATTTTTTATTCGCTGTCTTCAAACATCGAAACGTATTTTTCTTGGTTGAGCTAAATTGGTATTGGATTAGACACATTGTACATAGTGACATTTCAATAGGATTGAATCAATGCACAATGTCTATTGATTAGTTCAAACGAATTTAATAGTGCGATTAGCACACTGGACTTGTTCTAATAATTGTAATCAGTACTCAAATGGACAACGATTTGATTCAATGTATCTCATTTTAATTTTAATCTTATTAACCTGGCTGGAACATCTCATATAAGATGCTCACTGTAATAGATGAAGAGAATTTGGTATGGTGTAGCCAACAATATATTTTAATTGCTGTTATAGGAATAAAATAGATCACTACTTTTACATCATATCTCTATTTTTATTTAAATAAAAAAGCTTTAAATAAAATTCTTTAAAACGTTTGGATACCATTAATTTTTCATTTTACTAATTCTTATCTAAAACTATGAGGACAACTAAAATAATCCGTTTGTGTGGAATCGATACACCAATACGTCAAGTCAATGTAGAATTTCAAAATTTCGAATTGATATTTCGAAAATTTTAATTTTGAGGTTCAAAATTTTCTGTAGTGGACGCAAAACGAAGATTAGGTAGTAGAATGGGATTGGCCAATCAGTGTAGGCAAATGGGGGTAATCCATTCGCCTTATTTGACTGTTGGCGCTGGACACGCGTTTGCCCAGTAAGCTCGTAGACGAAAAGGCGCATCGAGAATCAACGAAGCGGAGTTTTCACTTTTTTCTGTCTGATGAATTCTGTGTCGGTGAGCCCGAATACGTTGTCGTTTACCGGATTACCATTAATGGAATAAAAGTGTACACAGAACGCGAGTGGGACGTGCATGAGAATGACGTGTTTTCAGCGATGAATTCGATCTAAAAGTGCGCTCATTAGAACCAATCATTCTCATCAACTTAATCAGGGCAAACTGTTGAAAACATTGTTTCACTTTTTACAATGCAAACTATTGCGAATGTAGCACACTTTTGTTGTTCTTTTTGTTTTTTTTACAATCATTTAAAATTTTTGAATTTTTAACATATTTTTTCTATGTATTTAGTGTGAGGGATTTTAGCCTACTTTAGGACAAGACAATTTTATCCTTGGAGTCATAAATTGATCTTATATGGAGCAGATCACTCGATTTCTCTATAATAAGTTTGAAGTGCAATCGACAACGCTATTTGGTTTAGTTTCTGCACGCGAAGTGGAACAAGTTCACGGCTTCACACACAATTTTCAAAGCGACTGACTTTTCTATGTATTAAGTAGTTTTTATATTTTCTTAAGTTCCTAATACTAAAAACCTTTGAAAACCGCACAATTTTAAAAAAATTGATCATACTTATAAGTTTTATTAAGTGAAAACTTGACGAACCGTCAACGAAAAATTTCGAGGGAAAATCTAAGGACAAATATTCCTCATAAGTAAACAGTGCGCGCATTGAATATAAACGAAAAAGCTTTCACGCGGAGGAAGCCAAAATTGGCCATAACCCGTTTCATCATTAGAAAGGCTTCAGTCGAATGGGAAGAAATGCTTCCTCATCATTCTGCGCGAGCTTAAATTTCCATCTTTCGAAAAGTGTCCCGCGAATGTTTTGTTCGATGTAGAACAAAAAAATCTCAACACGATTGGAATATTTCAAAAAATTTATAAAAATGAATATAAAACTTCATGTTTTTATATACTTTTTTTATCGATCGCGCAACTGTCAAATGCTGCATCGGATTTTATTTTGTGAGACGCAAGTGACGAACAAATCGGATTTCTTAATCCAGGGATTGTGACTCGTCGAAAAAATCTACTTTACGCTTTCCTCTTACGTGCAATAATTGAAAAAATAAATAAGTACACAGAGAGACAGAGGAAAAAAAAGAAGAAACAATTATCATCTCGCATGTCGATCCGTGTTTTCATCGTTCTCGGATTAAAAAATAAAAATAGATTACCTCGGTTTGTAATCTGCGTGTCTGATGTCTCACAAATGTTATAAGAAAATCAATTAGATCTCAAATTCCAAGCACGTAATCGTCTTTCTCTCTACCTTACCCGGGTCAACCGGGACATCGATTTTTTTTCTCTCTTTTTCTGCTTTCTCATACGGGAATTTAGAAAGGTTGTAGTGCTAAACACATTAATCTGAAATTAATTACAAAACTAAATACGCATTACGCGCAATGAAATAATTTTTTTAAACCCTGATATCGCGCGACATTTGCAGTCGATTTTCAGAAGTCAATTTCTCGATAGATTGAGGTCATTATTTTCATTTAATACTTAAGACTGTTGTTGTAATATTTTAATTAAATTTTTAATGAATATTTTTTAAATGAAATATGAACTATTTTGCAATTTTATTTGCAAAATTTTAACCGAGCAGGTTTCGGAAAGGATCAAGAAAAATCGATCGATTGAAAGTGCAGAAGTTCGTCAACATCGATGGTATAAATTTTTTTAACGTTTAAAAAATTTTTTTTCTCTCTGTCTATGAGTTAACAATGTAGTCCGATTTAACAATTCAACAAACAGATCGATCTCGGGCAAAAATGTTTGATGAATCCAAAAAACTTGTTTAATTTTGAGTTACATTTTTTTGTTGCTTATTTATTATTTATACAGCCGGGTACATTGTTTCTGCGAAACGTCTCTCGTCGGGTCTCGTAAAGCTGCAAAGAGTCAACGCAATAATCTTTCGTGGACACACGAAAATAACTTGGAACACCCTCGCACCGGGCGAGCTATTCTATTTTTTGCTTAGACTTGGAAACCTCGCGACTGAATATCTTCCTAGATACCTTGCTTTTTCATAGCTTTTCCGTCACCCTTTTCCCAAAATTATAATCTCATAAAACACCATAAAATCAACAATTCATGATTTTACTGCAGCTCGAATCTATTTCGGTAAATTTTTTATAAATTAATGGACATTTTAAAAAGTAAATGTCTGTGGAGAAATTTCACTGGTACAGTCATAATCATATGTTTATCCAGTTTCTTCTAAATTTCGTTTAATTTAGACCAAATGAATAACAAATTGTTAATTATATGGGGATTTTCATTTGTTTCTATGTATTATTGGTGTTGTATTCTTATAATTTTAGTATTTTTTATCACTTAGAAATGTCATCGATCCTCAATATATTGATTTTACGTTAAACATTTTTTATTCATAACTTTATTTTTACATAACACTGAACTGCGAAATAAATCTTTGATGTGTACGTTATGAATAAAGTGGATCTAAGTTAGTTTGATGGAGCAAGTTCGCGCCATTATAATGCAGATCCAAGTAATACAGAAATTACGCTACAGTCCGAGAGAGCAACTGTATTATACCAAACGTAACTAATATATATGTATGTGGACATCATATAGCTGAGTTCGCGCTTTGACGCTCCTCGCAGGTTGCATAAGTAATTGTCATTTTAAATGAAACTCCGTGAGGCATAATAGGTTCTCTCTCCCCCACCTCCGTTTATGCGACTCGCGCCCCGATTACGTAACAATTGTCTCCACGATGAGAACAAATATACCGCGAAAGCGAGATGACCGATAGAGCATCGGGAACAAAAGAATCGCGAGATCAATGTCGATTCGAACGGCGAAAAATTTTACTTTAAATTTTATTTTCCGAAATAATAATACTAATAATAATAATAATAATAATAATACTTTTTCTGAAGAATGACAACTGATTTTTGTTGAGATTGAAGATTAAAGCGAGTGCAACCAATCGAGTGTGCTGTGCGATAAATCGACAATGACGTATCGACTGTGAATGATGTTCCGAGGAGATGCTAATTTGAATCGAAGGACCGAAGAATTATTGGTGCGAATTAAAATTGAAAGATTCGTCTCAATAAGTTTAAATTTTATGATACTGAACGCAAATTGTGTTTGAATATATTAAACTTGTTGATTGTGTATAGATGGATTCGAAAGTTCGAAATATGTTTAATTTTCCAACTCCATTTTACACAAATTTGTGATTAAATGGAATAAAATAAATGAATTATAAAATTCATATCTCGGTATGGTCTAGTGGCCAGGATATCAAAATACATCTGTTGCTTGTTCTTTTTCGGAACAAGATCTTCAGCACATATGATTACATACAATTGAAAATTTTTTTAAAAATAACCAATTAATCTATTTTTTATAAAATTTCATGCATTGCATAATAATTTATTATTAAAAACTTCTAAACTGTAAATCCGTTAATATTTTGTAAAAAAATATTAAAAGATACCCAAATCGGTTCATTTTTCATCAAATTCCATTTTTATAAAAAGATTTTAAAAATTAACAATCACTCCATTTTTCACGAAATTCCATGTACTCGATTATAATTTCCCATAAATAAATTTCTAAATTGTTAAACCGCTGTTAATTTGATAATGTCAAAAACTTCAACAATTCTTCAATCACTTTTTAAAATTTGATTCCCCTCGCGTACAAAAATAAAATTCGATGAAAACGAAAAAGCCGAATATCTGACATGAGCCGGCATGTCACTGCATGCGCGTGGTAAAAAATCGTTTATCGTGAGAAAACACTCTCTGAGGATAATTTACGTCAAGCGACGAAGTAATCACTTTTGTTGTTTCAATCAGGATGAACGCGACGTCTGTTTTTACAGAAAGCGTCGAACTGTCACGAAAAAAAATTGTAAAAACAACCCTGGTATAATGTCGTGTAATGGCCCGATACGAAAATGTAAAAATTCCATATAAAAAGCATAAAAGAAAAAAAAATGATAAAACTGATGAAATTCCGCGATAATATTTTTAAAAGTCAAATAATCAAGCACTAATTTTCTCGAAAATTGTCAACAAAAAAATTCTCATACACGCCGTTAGCTATACATCTAAAACCGTTTTTTTCTTAATCAATTGCACAATAAGTACGAGAACTAAATTTTTGAAAAAATCGTACTCCAATGATGCTCGTGCAACAAATACATTCTGTACAAATTTGATCAAATCTTATAATTTTCACTTTTACTATCGAAACATCTTATTATTCGAGATGAAGATTGACGTGTTAGGAGATTAAGCGTATCGTGTACAGCCCTGCAACGCACATCCGAAATGAATAATATTTCCTCGTCACAGAGTAAATAAAATAAAACCGTTGCGAATTAAATCGCAAATGGATACATAAGCGCGGGAGGAAAAAAAACACACTCGTGATGATCCAAATAACACAGAGGTCGTTGTTTTTTTTGTACAATTGTATACCGTTGAAGACTCACCTTTTCCTTTGCTCTGCCGGCGTGTTTTTGCACTGTTTTTGCGATTAACGCACCCTTACTCTCAGCCATATTGACAAGGTGCGTCGTAAACTGTTGATAAATGTGTGTTAGTAGATGTAAGTGTGGTAATCCCTGCTCGGTGGGGGTAAGAAACACTAAAAAAAATTCTCAAACTGTTGGGCGGCTTTATTTGCACTACCACCGGACACGCGCGTACCAAGTGCACTGACGGAAGTGCGCAGGGATACTGACTGCGAGAGAGTGATGCTCCGGCCATCTTGGCTCGGACAGGTTCACGAAATTGTCACCGAAGATGGTAGCACCCTCTGGGACGCATAAGAACGTTGCCAGTAAAACGAACTTCGAGATCTACCTTACCGACCGTTGAAAATCATTGTCGACGGTCGATAACACTTTTATTTCAATTAATTTATTTCTCAAAAAAATTACAATAAAAATTATAGCGTTGGAGTTCACTTTTAATTCAATGAATGAATAAAATTAATTGAAATCTTCGTAGACGTAATGAGCGATATTTTTGTTTGTGGCATTTATACGACGGTATTGATTAGCGTTCGATTTCATTTGTCATTGTCCTCAAATCAAAGCACTTGACTATTGTATGGTCAAACAGCAGAAAATAAACAAAATCAAAACATCTTCGATCGAGGGTTCGCTTATTGAAATTTCTGTCTTCATTCAATATTGTCAAATCGATATTACTTTGATAATATTAAAAACGTAGAGATAAATGATAAAAATCTTGAGTCTCGAAAATCTACAAATGGCGAAAAAAAAACATTTTCTAAAGAAAGGTTAAACGTTGATTCATCAGCCACATATTTTATAGATTTGTAAATGGTTTTATTAATAAATTATTTCTTCTTATTTTGTGATGAGGATTGCTCAAAATAAACAAACTTTACGATAAAAATTCACTTTAACAACAGAACAGACGGACAATTATACGGATGTATACTCGATAATACAAGAAGATGGACACAGTCGTCGATAATTAATTGATCATATTTTTTTTCATGCTATTCATTTCTCTTCCTATCTGTTTTCTTCCAAAAATCGCAATTGACAAAAGTGCTCCGAGTCGCGGAACGCGCGGAATCGTACATCATCCGATCGAGCCTAAAATCATTGTCGTAATTAGTCTCGAGCACAGAGCGCGACGTTTGCCTCACGCTCAATCTCCGTCCTCGATCTCTCGATACATTTCCGCGCGAGCCGCAATTACAAATCGCTGAACGAGAAATTTACAGATTGTTTGGACCTGTACACGTCACTTCACGGATTACCTAATATAAATTTGTTTTTTTTTTCATCTCTCTTCATTTTTTTTTTCAACTCCTCTTGCTCATCATCTTTGTCATCAAATTCTTGGAAAAATTGGATAAGGCCATATCAACCAATCTGGCAGCGAGGTCGCGGGCCAGGTCCTCGACTCTACCATAATTGTATTTTCACTTTTATGTGTTGTTGGTTTTCTCTCTTTTTTTTTCGGTCATTTTCAACTCCATTTTTTTTGTCTCTTTATTATTTTATTTATAAAACCAATCCTCTCTTACATTCTCACGCTCTTTTTTTCTCTCTCTCTCTTTTTCTCGCACGCTTGGTTCATTCCCATCCATTCATCGTGGTCGCGGTTGTCGAATTTAGCCAAGTCTCATCGTCACGTCGAACAGTCGCAGTCTTTAACCATTTCCTAACTCATCTAATCTGCATTCGTCAGCTAGATGCAAAATGTCCTCGTTTGAGTTTGTTTTAGCTCATGGTTTCATATTCGCGCGTGAGTATGTGTATTCTTTCGTTTCGATTGCCTTACACGTTTTATTTTATTTCGTTTGTTTTTTGTTTTCTGACCAAGTTTACATGATTCCATTCGCCTTTAGTTTGTGATTTCTGAATTTCGATTCTCCGATTCATCAAATTTATCTCAAACGATAATAACTTCATATTCTTATTTATTCCTATTTCTCACGAGTGATCAAACATTTTTGGGACAGAAAAGTAATGAGAGTCCTCTCGCTCCGGACTGAGAAAATAATTTTTTCCCCGAGTAAAAAAAAAATACAGAATGTTTCATGAGGTCGAAAAATTTGATCGTTGGTTGAAAATCGCGAATTTCCATAATCATTTTTTTAAATCGTAACTCTAGCTTTAATTTTTCCGTCCCAAAATTTCATACGTTGATGTAAACCTGTACAAAAGTTTATTTTTTGTTCCTCGTTTACGGTTGTTGTTTTTTTTGTTTGCTTGTTTGTTCATTTTTTAAGCTTCTTTTATACTTATTAAATGGTACAATAATAATGTATTTAAAATGTAACTTATGTAATTCTTAGTACTGATTAACGACGGCTGCATTCCAGCATGACCAGCCTTTGGCCGACTGGAGCTAACAGACAAATACGCTCCTTCGAGTGTAAAACCCCGCTGTCTTCAACCCCGTCACCCTCTCAACGTTTGCCATCCGCCCAACGACGTATTTTCCTCCACACGTGCAATTCGATCAATTTTTCTCGTTCGCTCGCCTCTCCTCCTCCTCACTATGCAACGCCTCTAATTCTCTAACTATATACTCTATATAAAATATCGTTAGTATAACTAAAACGTGTTGGGTCTAGCTGGAATGCGGCCCCTAATTTATGCCATTCTCATCCATTTTTTTTTCTCCTCCCTCGCGCTCCACTTCCTCATCTCTCAACTTATATTTCTCCTGGAATAATCCACGTTACTTCTTGTATACTTTGTCGCATTTTGTTGTTATTGATTTTGCCGTTACACAGACGATTTATTCAGTCAATGATTTCTCTGATAAATTCACACCACTAACTGTTAGTCTGTCATTGGTCGGTCGATAAGTTTGATTCCCAGCTGTTTGTTTGTTTCTCGCATTTAGTTTTTTTTTTAATTTCTCTCTCTCTCGTTTTCTCTCTCACTCTCTCTCTTTCTCGCTCTCGTCCATGTCGTCCAGTCTCTCTCGCAATCTCACAATTCTCTCGCTCTTTCATTCGACGGCGCAATTATTGTTATTATTTATACGAATTTTACACTCATTCCACAGCAGCGTAATTAATCTCACGCTTCGACGCTTCTTCTCGCTCTCTTTTCGCTCTTCGTCTTTTTCTTTAGTTCCCCGATTCGCCGCCGTCCTCGTGTTTTCTCTTCTTTCCTCGGGCTGGGGAGGATTCTACATTCGTGAGAATACATTTTCGTTAATTAACGTCACTCTGAATTGAACTCGAAAAATGCTCGTCCCAAGCAATCATTGAAATAATTAATATCATTGGTGAAAATATCGAATTTTTTACCTGTGGTACATTCACCGTCTTCCTCATCCTGCTCATCATCATCCTCATCGTCATCGTCTTCCTCCTCCTCTTCCTCACCCATGTAATCTTCTTCGTCACTGTAATCCTGATGAACACAGAAATTCAAAGTCAAATATGCAAAATCGAATGACAAAAATTACTTTTCAACTTTATTCATCAGTTTGAATGTTTAATTTTTTTACCTGCAGGTCATTTTTATACACGGCTTCTAAGCTTACTTCTCCGTCGTCTATGTCATCATCGTCTTCTTCGTCTGATACTAGAAAATAAAATTAAATTGATTTTAGTTTTTTTCATGTCCATTTTTTTCATTTTGGATATGAATGAATAATTATTATTTCTAACTCAAATAATTGTTAAATGTGATTAATTTATTTGAATGTTCAGGATAAATGGAAAAAATGGCGCACCTTCTTCACTGTCATCGGCGCGAGCATCACGGAGGCTATTTCTATTCACTTCATCATCTTCGCTGTCATCGCCGACATTATTTCTATTCACCTCTTCGTCCTCGCTCTCCTCGACTTCGCACTCGTCCATGTCAAATCTGAAAAATTAATTTCCACGTTTATTCTCACGTTTCAGCTTTCCCAAATCATTGTCCGATTTTATTTAATTCGAAATATTTTCGACCGATTATAAAACGGTTTTGAAAAAAATTTCCTTAAATTTATTGGGTTTTTATCCGTAATAAAATTTTAAAAAATTACCCATCGAGGTATCGTAAGCTAGGGATGAGATTGAAAACTTTCTCCCTATAATTGTCCACGTTGGTAGCTTCATTGTTGAACAAATCCAAGCTCTTAAGATTCTTGAAATCTTTCTGCAATTAATTGAAAATAAATTAATTACATTTTTCTGTAAAGTGTTGAATTAAGGATTTTTTTAAATAACATTTTTTTAAGGTAGTTCGATCGCAGGGTGCCATATAAACATGGGGCGGGGTCAAAACATATATTTTTCAAAATTCTCGTAAGAAAACAGTTTTTGCGATCGAACTACCTTAAGGGGTTACATCTAGTCGTCGGCCGAAAAAAAGTCGATTTTTTGTGAATTTTTTTTGGGTAAACGACTGCAGATTTCGCTGTGTCTTTTGCTTCATAGTGAAATGTTTATTTTTAACTATGTTTCATAATTTTTTTATTATAAACCCTTCAAGGGTTTACGTCTAGTCAGAATTTTTTCGAAACAACTCACTAAATATCGGTGACC
>JAPYYX010002178.1:0-17887 GCA_030522605.1 Cremastinae sp. B BG-2022a | reverse complement strand
GGGACCGAGATATTTGAGAATGAATTGTGGTGGGTACTTTTCACCCTCAATGCCAGAAGAGGTATACGGTTTAGATGTGTGCTTGTCAGGGGTTAATCGAACTCTTGTCATTTTTCGATTTTTTGTTTTACACGAAAATTTCCGTTTTCTCTCGTTATGGTATGAACTCTCGTTAAAATGATGACATAGTTCCAGAGTATGACATGTGAAAATATTGCCTTCGCTAAATTGTGTCCGTGAATACGAATGAATGAACCTTATGTGCGATTCCAATAAAACTTTTTCCCCTAATTTTTGAGAGACCAATTCGTGAAAGTGTTGGCGAACGAGTTTAGAGTTTGAAGGAGGATAGAGTTTAGGTTATGAAGGTGTCAGTTAGTTAATACCGGCCTCATAACAGGCACGAATATCACGTAATGAAAACGAAAGCTGCAGACACAGGTCGAAATATGCGGGCTCGAATATTCCTCAAAATTATTTTGTTTCCTTAACAGACACTCCTGAAAAACTCACTCTCAGCTTTAGTTACTCATTTTCAACCTTATAAGATATCTTTGAAAATATGTAAAAATGTGTACATTGGAGCGAATGCACAACAGCACGTACGCATATGCAATGAGAAAGCCAAACATCCGAAATATAAAAATATATATTCGTGTTGGTTAAATTTTCAACGAGGAAATAACAGCGAATTTTTTTGACTGCAACTTTTTTGGCTCTGGTTTTTGTAGTCAATAATTTTTTTCTTGCAAAAGATGAGAGTTGAAATAAGAAAAATCGTTTTTGTCTCCATTTTAAACGTACTCAATGGCGGAAAGATTTTACGTTCTTCGAGCGACCAGAAGTCCATTGAAAGCCTAATACAATGTTTATTCAATGCCCACGTGTTTATGGTAATTTAAATTTCGCATAATTAAGAGACTGCATCCGCAAATAATTGCGAGATCAGCGAATTATGCATGGCATTTCCATTTCCGTGATAGAAATAAAACTTTTATCGATTTTTCAAATGCTAACTGAAAACTGAAATCAAATTCTCGTTGAAAGTCTTCGTCACTTACAAAAAAAAATTTGCAATATTCGAAACTTCAAAATCATCGTACTTTAATTATTTTGAAAATTAAATTCAAACATAGGCTGGTAAAATTATTTTTTCGCTATGACTATTGAAATTTGAGTGCAAGATAAATTTATCCTCGCCAATCATCGATTATCCCCTGTCACGCTTAACTCTGTACCTTTGGAGTTTGCAAAGTGAGCGCAAATTTGGCCTTCGCTGTCGATCTATTTGACTCTATTTGACTGAACAAGGACGTATACTTCTCTCGATGCCAGGTCTTCCTGATTCTATATTTTTGACTGCCGGCCATTTATTTACTTTTTTTAGGAGCTTATAGATTTTATTAAATTCGCTTAAAAAATCGTTTATCTGCGTATACGAAAATTACTTCGAACGTCACGGAATGAATTTAATTTGTTTTTGAAATGTATGGTATTGGCATACACAAATTTTTGAAAAGGTTGATTATTTTATGATGATGTTCAATTTTTATGAAATTCAGTATTTTAATGTTGGCTCAAATTTTTTTCGACTTTTGATATGCATCTTCAAGGAATTTTTTTCAAAAGAGGGAAAAACTTTAAAATATGCCAGTTTTTTAATTATAGAGGTAAAAGTTTATTTATACGTGAATTTGAAGAAGAAAAAAGAGAAAATTTTTGGTCTCTAACAAAGGAAATCGAAGCTCTGATTTGATAATTTGTATTTTGAACACTTGGGATTTCAAAAAATGAACAATTGATAGTAGAGTAGACATAATGACTACTCTGGAAGTTGATGGAGGTGGGAAGAATATTTATTTTTTTGCCTTCTAAAAATAATGACTAAAAGAAATCTGATTGCTTCTGGCCTTAAATTGATTTTTTATTTTTTATAAAAACATAGAACGCATTGTATCTTCAAAGACATGTGACGTGAAGGATTGCGATCAAGATATATTAAAGATTCTGGATAGCCCTTTATTTTTTGTATAAAAATAATTTTTAATACAATTCATAAGAATTTTTTCAAAAATTTACACGAAAATTGTCCAATAAAATTGCTAGTACCTGTAACAGATTATAGAAGATTCTGTTTTCAATTATTTCGTGCACTAACTACTTCAAAAAATTTTAATCACACTCGTTTAAATTTTTTTGAGTTTTTGGAATGACAGTCGCACGAAATGCTACGAATTAAAAAAATATAAATTATATGAAAAAATAATTGGAAAAATTAGTAATATACGTGTGCAAAAGTGGATAGAAATGTTTTTACAAAAATGAGAGGCAAAAATATACGTCCACGATTTCGCATTCCAGTCATGTCACGTATGCACGGCCCCACATTTCTCGATTCCATTGAATCGATCTTTCTCAAGGCTGAAAAAAAGAACGATTTTTGAACCGCTCGGACCTTTCAAATTTCAAAAACGATCTTTTTCTTTATCCTCCAAACACCTCGAACGCGAGATTGATGTACGCGTCTCGGATTCGATCAATTTCGAAATATCGATCCAATTTTCTTTTCCGGGTTTTTAAATAAACGATCGATTATGTATGAAATTACCAATGCCAAATAATTAGTAAAGAGATTCAATAAGTCATTAACGATATAGAAGTTTATTTTTATACTTTGAATTACATAATTTAAATAATTGAAAATTTTCCGTGATTTGTTTCATTATTGTTATGATTGCTATTATTGCGTAATAAATTTTTTAAGTTAACATGATATTTATAAAGTCCTTTAAATATTCAGTAAATTATCCAGATACACTTTGAAGAATTGATAAAGAATGTTAAAGACTTGACAATCGTGAAATGAGCGAGACGCGTGATTTATTACAATTTTCCGTGTAGCCGCGTTTGAATTCACAACGAGGCGAGTAGCATAATTAAGAAGAGTACAAATTGCGAGGAACAGTGGAACTATTACAGAATGTAAGTCAAGGATCTCGATTCCTGCTCTCAATATCTCGACTCAAATCGTTTCATTCTCGACCGTTAATATCCATCTAATTACCAAAAAAAGTTGGTCTCTTCCGATTTGTACTTTTTCAATCTCTATACAAAAAGTAACTCCCATTCCTCGCATTTTTTTTTCTTATACCTTTCAGAAGTCTAATCTTTTGAATAAATAATTTATCACTCTGATCCTCTTCGTAGAACGAAATTTCCTATTTCGTAATTTGACATTTGTTGACAAATCGGTTGTTGTTATACAACAGGGAAACCTTTCTGTGTTCGACGCGCCCGGAGCTAAATACGAGTTTCTGGTTCACATTTAATTCCTACCTACTTACTCTCCGCGACTTGAAAAATAAATTCTGTTATTTTTCCGAAAATGTTGTTATTATGTGATCTTGAAATAATGTACTAAACAATCCTTGAAAATTTTTTATTCACTTATTGAATTGCATTGAATAATCTGCAGACCCATTTTTCATGTGCATGATTTATATTTGGTATTATTGGAATTGGATATTTCCTTATTGAATTGCATTGATTAATCCTCAGGCCCATTTTTGATGTTCTTTACATATTCTATATTGGATGCTGCCACTGATTTCGTTTTCGTGCTTCCCCTTGCTAGAAGCTCTTGATGTCTTTTTTCGTGCTTGAGGTGTAGATGAACCCGCTAATCGTTTGGATGGCATAATTGATTTGACAGCGAAAGTAATGCTTTGTGACATTACAAATTCATTTGGAAAAAGAAAAAATAATCAATGTGGACTCTATTATCTTTTTCCCATTCCTGAAGTTCTTGATGCGTTATTTTCGTGCTTGAGGTGTAGATGAACCAATCGCTTATCGTTTGGATGGCATAATTGATTTGACAGCGAAAGTAATGCTTTGTGACATTACGAATTCACTTGGAAAAAGCAAAAGAAAATAATGCATGTGGACTGTATTATCTAATGGTGATCGGCAGTTAGGATTTTATAATCACCGAAACTTGTTATGTTACGTTAGAACTGATATGCTGATGGTTTAATACGATTCAATAAAATTCTGTCAGAATTGCGTCAGCAGTCATACAGAGAAAACAAACGAATTGCCTCTGAACTATATATGAACGACACTCGATTTTTGAAATGACCGCACCACTTATTATAAAATGGTATTACCAATTCCGGAACCTCCGTGGGCGTGTGCAAAACAACTCACCAAAAGTTTATAGTAATTGGATGAATAGTATGGAAACGCATAGAGAGCAAACAAAAGACGTTCATTTTTTATAAATATAGACTGCTGAATATTGAAATTTCATTCAGGAACACTTTTCGAGTGGACCCACTAAATTTTTTTCTCGTTTGTGAACCAAAAATGAGGCCTTATTTGAACACTACGATTGACTCACTTTTTTCAATTCAGTAGTTTGATACAATTAAATTTTACTGTCTGTTCATAATTGTTATGAAAAATGTGAGATTTTTGTTGCATTAGGATGGAAAAATTTAACGTGCATATAAGATTTGTTATTTGATATTTCAAACTTATAATGACGAATTTGTTTGAAAATTCAACAGTTCATAATGAATGCAAATATTTGTTAATGTCTTCTGAAATCTTCATGTCATTTGTAATAGATATTGCGTTGATTAGGATTATCACTGTTTTAATATCATACTTTATAATGAAACAAGTGTAGGCGAAAGGTTTTAGAGTTATCGAAGAGAAAATGCTTTCTTCTTGTGTCTGATGATGTTTTTGGTATTGAACATTCCAGAGCCTAGAACTCATGTAACTTATTATCGAACTTCGAGGGCGCGTTCTTCAAATTTATCTCAACTCAAGAATGCTGTAATGTATTAAAAATAGTCACACGCTGGACACGTAACCGCTTCGGTCCCGATTTCAGCGCTCTTTCTACGAATCGGTTTCTTTTTTCTCTCTTCTCGTGAGTAATCGTAAAAGCGTTCGAAGCTCTTTGAATGAGTCGGAAGAATCTTTCGGTGAAAGCGGGGGATGTCTTGCGTAACTGAATTTTCTTCCTTATATTGCGGGGTCTTGCGAAATTTACAACTTTTTTTACTTCATTTTGACTTTAACCTAAATTGGAACAAATTTTTTACAAATCATTAAATTTTTATCATTCAATTCTTTGGAATTTCAACAATTGATATCTATTCTTCCCAAAAACATTGACATTGCTTTTAATTTTCATCCTTGAAGTTGATATCTAACCCATATAAGTACGACAGGGACAGATGCAAAACGGATTTACTATTTTCTCAGAGATTTTTGATATTGTAGAAAAAAGAACAGAATCACATTACTCTCGGATGGAAAGAGAACAACATCGTTCTTTTTTCTTCTTCAACAATTGTTTATTTTCAGAGAAAATGACATAGTATGATTTCGTACGATATCGGAAACTTAAACATCACCTTAAGAACAACTTTAAGTTATCCAATTGATATAATATCAACAATGCCAGTTTAAATATGATTACTGCAAAAAAATTAGAAAGAATCGCAGCGATTGTCTAACACCAAAGTACAAAGAATGTTGATCGGTAGCTAATGAAAGATTCGGAAATCGTTCCCCACTATAGCATTCCCGACCCCACACCGCGTGCCTCACCTAACCACAGAGGCAAAGCATATAAGGCGACGTCTCCGTGGCCCGTCACCTTTATTTTTCCAACCATACTCCCATATAACTACTAAATTTACCTACATATCTCCCAGCACTTCGTCTGGCTATCACGTTTCAAATCCCACATAATGTCTTTTCCGGCACAGCGTCCAGCTATCACGTTATCCTTAGGATAGCCAATTATGCCTTTAGTATAAAAGATAAAAATACTTTTCATCGTGTCTCTTGGCATAGCGTTCGACTATCACACTTAAAAAACACATCATCGCACAGCTGGGACCTCTATTCCAATTAACATATAAATTATAATATACAAACAATAGATTAAATTATAATTTACACATCAGATTCGAGCCTCTCATGTTCTCATAACAAGTAACGCAATCTCGCTCTGAACATTGAGTACCCATGTGCTAATAAGGTCATTCACCTTTCCGTATTCCTTTCACAGATAATAGTCTATCCATTACCGAATCCCAAACACATCCTTGGCCTAATTATATACGTAGAATCATAAACTACTAATTTCTCGTTTCATTAAAAAAATGCACGTACAGCTTAGGCAGTGTTAAGAACCCGGATAGAGCAGATATATTGTTAATCGGTTGCGAGAGGTTGAATAAAAATAGAAAGTCGAAGTAGCGATGAAAAATACCGCTAAAATGGATTGACCGTAAGTTGATTACCGCAAGTCGAATAAAAGTTAAGATAGATCGGACTTAATGGAGGTGCTATCAAAAAGGCAAGAGCAATCAATTTATGTATCGATGAGAGGGGAGAGCTTGAGCCTAAGTTTAATACAGTAGATGATTGCCGTGTTCATGGAAAAGGCGATGTAATTATTGCACACCCATTATGAATCGTTCAGGTAACCATTCGACGAAGGAACGCGATTTCGCCGCAAAGCAATCCTTTCATTCGCAGACCATCCTTCCGAGCTGTTGAGACGTTACAAAGACAACTTTATTGCTGCCAATTATCAATAAATATGCACTTTCGAAGATTCGCGTACGCAATCCGTTCTTGAAAAATCTATGACTCCCTGTTCTTTGTTTTAACATAGGATCGTCATGGGATTGTGTATCTAAACGCGAATTTTTGATTTCACGATGGAATTTATTCAAATCTATGTTCGTTCAATTTGGTTGGAAAATCGAAAAGCGTATAGTACATGATATTATTATATAATATCTCGTATATAATATTTTGTAATCTATCTACACATATATAAATGAATCGCCGTTCGTTTGTCTCGCTAAAACTCGAGAACGGCTGGACCGATTTGCCTAATTTTGATCTTAAAATATTTGTGGAAGTTCAGGGAAGATTTAAACGGTAAGAAAACTTGGAAAAACTGCGAGGCTGCGAGAAAATATAAAAAAAGGCTTAGGTCCAAACAGGCACTGGTCAGACTATATGTGATACGAAGTTCATCGGGTCATCTAGTATATTATATAATATATATGTATTTTATAGTATATTATATAATATACACATTTTGTTATAAAATGTTAAATTTAATACATACGTTCTATAAAATATTTGTATTATATCATATAATATATAATCGAATATAATACAATAAGAATACTCCTTGTGAGATTTGAAAATTTATGTAATTACGTTCTTTTAAAAACCAATTGATTGCGTTGATCATTTTGATTTCTTTTAAAGTATTCGTGATTATTGATTTTGATGTAAATGATAAACATCTAAACATGAAGGTAGAATGATATGAAAATTGTTATTTTCTACACCTTATATCCACCATGATTTCTTTTTTAGTATTATAACGTCACTGCAATACAAATAAAGAAAAAAATGAAAAAATTTCAATGATAATTCTGTTTGGAACAATTTATTTAAAGTATTTAAGAAAACTAATGTTCATGATAATTTTAATGTTTAAGATAATGTCGCAGATAACTTTTTACTTATTTTTTATTCGAATTCTTTGAGTTTGTTACCTGAAGCATCGTACAGCACTGATATTTGCGGCTTGATCGAATATTCAAGCGTGTCTTGTAGCATGCACGGATGAAAAGCAACGCGAAATTAGCTGCTCCTTCTTTTTTCTGTGCCCGAGTGCAGTAATAATAATTGAACAAGGACATGCAGTAGAAACGCAGCTGCCTACTACCATATACTCCGGTCTACTCCGAGCCAAATCACAGGACAAGTTTTCTGTCATTTTTTTACAATATCCAGCTTAACCTTGATCCCCCTGGTTAGCCTGAGTCGCGGGCTTCCACCGCACGTCCTTTCGCTCTTTTTACGCTTTCAACTTCTTCTTTTCTTCCCCCTTTTCTTTGTATTTCATTTTCAGTTTTCAAGGTGAAAAAGTACCCTTCACGCTTCTTTTCGTTGTACTTTATTGACGTTTTGATAAATTTTCGTTTATTCTTCATTCTTCCAATCGTATCCGTAATTTATTAGAATTTCTTTAGATTCTTGTTCTTCTTAAAATTAGAAAATACATCTTTTTAATTCTACTTCAAAAGTTTAAATACTTCACTTACAAAATTGAATGATCCGGCATCATTTGTAATGATTAGAAATCTCTTATTGACTTTTAACGATGAAATCTGGTTTTGATTTTACTAAATGGCAGACGAAGCCGTCTCTATCTGACATCGAATACAGGCTCCAAAACCACATCCTGTTACGACCCACGGTTGATGCAGTCTCGGTTACTTCGCTATATTCAATCCGGATTCAAGTCTAGAGCTCGCAAACCCTTCGGTCAAAGGAAGCGTCTCGATCGCTCTGCGTATCCGGTTTACCACGTATCGCTCCAGGAATTTTAATATGCTTTTTCATCCGAGCGTATATGAGAATTCCACTCTGTTATTTTTCTTCTTTTATCTCTCTTTTTCTTTGAGCACGCTGCGTCTCCACTTATTTTTCGGACATCAAATGCCAATAGCCTGAACGTTTCTTTTTTTGAGCCAAGCGAGAGCAGATCATTTTTGTGATAATTCTATGTGATTTTTTAACTGGGTTATTTTTCTCACATTACGGTGCATTATCCCAAGCACGTTATGGTGCTACAAGCAATAATGAGAAAAACATTCTCCAACTTGTTTCGCGACTCAGAAAAAATCGTAATATCTTTAAATATTTAAAGGATAGTTCAATTTTTTTTTGAAGATTTTAACGAAGTGAAATTTTTTTTATTTTTTAAAAGCGTTGAAGCCTATTTTTTGCATATTTTTAAAATTATGTTATTTCTTTGTTTGAAAGTTTGCGATTGCGGATTGGCTGAATTCTCACTGAAGTATTCAGGATGAACATTACGAAAATTTTTCCATGTCTCTAGTTTCCTTAAGCATGTACTGGAGATACAATCCCTGCCAAAAGTAACTTTTTCATAATGAATTGTTAAAATTTAGTCTGCATTTTTTTGTTAGAAAGTTGGAATTTTGTATCATGTCATTTACAATCATATTCGATAATTTGCTAAAGTTTTATTAACAATTTTCATATTATTTATTGTTTAAACAATTAAAAACAAAAATTTTAGACAAAATTATTTAAACTCGGTTATTAAGATTCTTTATGTGTACATACTGATAGTAGAAAAAAAAGACCTCATCGTTTTAATTATTATTAGATCTCATCGTTTTATTATCACATAGGTGGATAATTTCTCAAAAACTATTTAGTACAAGTTGATAAAATTTGGCATGAAGATTCTTTAATATTTAAACATCATGAGAAAAAATTCACAGGTAACTACTATCGTTTTTCGATATTTATAACTTATTATAATTTCGAATACATATAACATTGAAATTGTTATAACTTTTAAACGGTTTAGTGAATTGAGTTGAAATTTGCACAGAAGCATTAGAATTCTATTATCAGTGTCTGGCCAAATTTTTAGACTTTTATCACCGTTTTGAATTATCTCCAGTACATCCTTAAAATTGCTACAAAACATTGAAAATTATGACAATCATCAAAAATCTTTTCGTTCATTTGATTACGTACATTTTTTCAGATTCATTGAATTTGTACTTTCATTTTCGTACGAGAAAAAAAAGCGTTGAAAAATTAGTATCTTGTTCACTTTGAAATTTACTACCAGTTCATAAATTTAAAAAATCCATGAACAAGTATCTTAAAGTGAACCTTATCTGATAATTAATAAATCAAAAAATATTTAAAAAAACAGTTCAAAAATCGCATTCATCAAGATAATTCTCACGGGCAATTCCAAGGAAAATAAACATTCACCGGCGAACAACAGGTGCAAAAGTGATCGCCATCTGAATGATACTCGGCTACATAATTCTCTGCGATTCATAAATAATTATCCACGCTCATGAAGTTTTTTCCGCGACAGGAGAGACTTCCTTATCGAATGATATTATTATAACGAGATTACAATGTTTCGGATCGTTAAAAATGGCAAAGCGTGTAAAGTGTCATGCCGGATATGAAATACGGCGCGTCATAATTTTTTTTCCTTCTGTATGAAAGCAATGACTCTCGGACGTCGCGAGAGGTCGCAAAAGCGGAGGTGTGTAGCCTCGCAGCCCTAGGATATGAATCGCGAAGGTCGCAAATCACTAAGAACGTTTAAAAAGCGCCCACACGTCACGAATTCGCGTTCGCTTTCGCTCCCGGAAGCGCAAATCTCTATTCGAGTAATATTCTTGAAAGAGAATGAAAATAATTGGTCGGGACTTCGTCATAGAGAGAAAGGTCACAGTCGACGATATTTCTCGTAGACACGCATAAAATCGATTATATTTGCCACTAATGACTTTAGGATTCATTTGAAAAATGTCGTAAGATGTGGAAAACTATTTTAATTATTCAATGTAATGTCAAACTGCAAATCGTACAGTGAAATATTTGACATTCAATTATCAACAGCTCAATTTGAAAAAAAGAATTCTGCCGCCTCGTTTTTGAACATCTGATAAAATCTTGGCAGATTAACTTTTTTTTTCAAATTGAAAATCAAACTTGAATGCAACGCTGAGAAGTTTTTTTTCAATCGTTTTTCATTGAGATATTATCACGCACGGTCTTAATTGATAATTTCATATAATTACTTGGTGAGACATCATAATTGCGCATTTTTTATGCAAAATGGAACTTACCATCTTCAGCTCTATGTCAACGATCGAGCGAATCGGTTAATCCTCGTTCTCTCTAAAGTATATGAAAAAATTCACCTGTCGCTGTTCTTTTGTTTTCAATTCATCAAGAAATCTTCATCCCCTTGATGCATTTCCACACGTGCACATTTTTTTCTCACTGAACTGACTGGAAAAAGCTCTCACGAATTAACGTCGATTTCAGAAACCAGCTGAAATGCGAAATTTATGCAAGCTTTCGCACGAGCAACGTCCAAATAACCGAATCTCAAAAAATATAAACAATCGTTACAAAAATGTTGAATTTCTGTATCGTTGTGAAACGAAATGAAAATTTTCGCGAATCAAAAAAGAGACAAAACTTGTCAGTGGACAACGAGCATCTGAAGAGGCCCAGAATGTATCAAAACCTCTTCATTCTTCCTTTTACGAAATCAGAATACAAAAGAAGACTGTGGAAGGGACGTTTGTCTTGTTGCCCCCTTCCACCAGCTAAATGCCTTCGTATCGTCAGTCGCGCGTCGAGCCTTCTCGAACGGGTCGCGTGGCTTGCACAATTGAGATCCCCGACACGCGCCCCTTCCAATCCTCTCATCCGAGAAAATAGCTTCAAGAACTCTCATGAGAATAGCTTTATTACAAGTTTCATGCAAATTTTTTTTACATGTCGAAATCATTTTTGCCTCATCTCATTTCGCAATCCTCAGCGGGACTGACCGTTAGACATTCGCTACACGTCGATTGTGATCATATGGGTCATTTGAATTTGTTATTTTGAATTCCCTGATAAATCCGTAGACAGGATTCACCGTTTAGAGTTTACTACACCGATCGTGTGAAAGGTCTTGGCCATCACACACGCTATAGAACAGTTATACTGTCAATTTCATGCAAATTTTCTATCATCCTCTATTCATTCCAGCGTTGAGGTGGTCGCTACAGTCTCATCAAAAAGTATTGCGAATAATATTGAAGCTACACGGAAAGATTTCACTTGTAATGTACAATTTGCGGGTGGCCAGGAATGTCCTGAGTGACCAAAAATGTCTTCAATGATGCTTTATCAGATTTATCGTAAACGTACAAATTTGATAAAAATATTTGAGCTAAAATTGATCGATCTATAATTCTTCTTTTCGATGTGTTTAAAACAAATCTTTTTTTAATATTGTAGTTTTTTTGCTGATGGCTCATTCAGACTTTAAAATAAAAACAGTAGTCAGAACACGTTCTGAGTTATGTGGACTCGTATTAAGGATTTCAACTTCAATTATGGATACTTTGAATAATGCACAGGGTCAATTTCAATGAAAACGTGCAGTCTGTTAGATAATATTGTTATGTCAAGATAATAAGCATGCTGGCAGCAATCGTTTAAAAATAAAAGTTCAATATTCTACGGAACGGTTAGTAACCTCGTTAGCGACTGTTAACTTTTTTAGTTAGCCAGGTAAACAGCAGAAGAGTTATTATCTCACTGCTAATTGTGGACCTTGTCCAATAAAAATTCAAACCAAAGTTCTTACTCACTTTACATCACCGGCATACAAATCAGTTCCAATTGTAAGATAATTTCGTAATATCAATTACGTGGTTAAATGATGCACTTATTTTTATTTCCAAGTCCTTATCCTATATTTGATATTAAAAAAAATGAATTTTCAAGACTTTTCGTGTGAAGTTAATTTTTAATATGACTCGAGATAAAGTAATGGTCGGAGGTCAAGAAGTCGCATTGCACAGAGGTGCTCGTAACTTTGGAGTGTGGCATAAATGAGAGAAAGAGAGGAGAGAGAAGGAGACGTGCATTGTTGCACGTAATGCTCGATACATGAGACATTTGGCCAACCTTGTCCCAGTACCAAAACGTTTGCTGGAAACGACAACGTTTTCGTACATAACTCACATATTCGTACAAATGAACGTCGTTCCTCTCATGCGGACATACATATTCTCGTCTTTTCGCATACGTTACGTCTGACCTTACGTAGGCGTGTCGAGCGAAACGATATCGTTGACTTCCTATAAGGTCTCCCATTCCCATCGCACTTCTTTCCACACCATTCCATTTTTTTTTATGACCACTCACCTCTTTTACATTTTCATCACAACGCTTTGCGAATTGCTCTTATGAATTTAGATATTTGCAAAACAAAAAAAACGCTTTTTTTCAAGGCGTTCGGAAACCCAATGCTAGCAAAATGTGTTTTGTTTCCATGATGTTCAGAACAGGATGATAGATAATTTTTTCAATATTTGAATCTCGTATACTATAATCATCTATAAACAATATGTCTATATTATTTATAGATGTTTGTATATAATATACAATATGTATTGTAATATAATATAATATAATATAATATAATATAATATAATATAATATAATATAATATAATATAATATAATATAACATAACAAAATATATTATGATATATTATGATATAATATAATATAACATAACAAAATATATTATGATATATTATGATATAATATAATATAATGTAATATAATATATTATGATATAATATAATATAATATACTTACTATAAACAATATAAATATAAAAAAACATCCATTGTGATATTTTTAAATTATTTCAAATGAAATCATTCTTCGACAGAAACAAATTTGAATTCTTGCACAATTGCATGTCAAATTTGTTCACAAGTATTCGTCAATGGAATTTCATTTTAAGATTAATCTTCTGATCGTGGAATTTTTCATTGAATTCCAACGAAATGATTAAGAGCGAGGAATCATTTTGATGGAAAGTAGAATGTTAAAAATTGTAAAGATAAATACGAGTGACCGTATCGAGTTAGATACGTGTCTGACCTGGCACGTATAACGGAGGAACTCATCGTTGACATTGGATTTGGATTTTCCATATGCGCGACACGTAATTGTGCTCACGGTCAGAGCTCATTATACACCTGATTCTTCATTCCTGAGTATGTGTCAACTGATGGAAAATCAGAATATCTCAATCAACATTTTCTGATGATACATGTGAAAAAATTGGATTGAAAAGGATACGGAAAATCATCGCGTGAAAAATTAGTCGCTTTTCTATTTTTTTTTCACTCTATCGTAATAAGAACCGACAATAAAACCATGAAATTTTTTTTAAGTACTTTGTACACCACAAGTATAATTTTATTCGTCTTCTGTGGTCACAATCTTATAACGTTCATCCATTAACTAATTATCTCTCTCGCAATCTTCCGAGCGGAATCTCGTTTTCAGCGTTACGTACGCAAATAATTGAGATTTTTCTTTCAAAATTAGACATTTAGCGCAAAAGGGGTATAAATTGTTAAATTTGCAACTAATCACCGGTATCGATGGTGCAATTATATAAACAGCGGCTGAGATCTCGGCGAGTTACGTATTGATGACGATTCTCAGCGTTGTCACGCCGTTGGAGTTATTATTATGTAGTACCGTCAGTCTATGCTCACTCCAGCCTTGTAACATATACACAAATAACCCAATAAATCTGAGCGCGCAGCCTCGTCGAAGTGCCTATGACCGTCTGATTAGCCGTTCATCAGCTGATCGATATCCTCGTATCGAAGGTGCATCGCGTGCTATTTCTTTTCATATAACGTTTCTTATCATTATTAGCTTAATACATGATTTAATAATTTTGTCATTTTACCGTTTACTTTTCGTATTGAAGATGTTTTACCTCGAGTGGTTAAACTGACAGCGGTCAATAATGACATTGTTATATAAAAATGTAAAATTTGAAATTCTCTCCTCATGGGAAAATTTGTAAATTTATATCTGTCAATAAAAAAATGTCAATATTGTTGTACGTTGATTTTGACAGGTGTCAAATACGTTTGACATTAGAACTAATGACATCGTCAAAAATATAAAACTTGGAATTGTTTCATCATGAGGGAATTTGTAAATATGTACCTGTCAATAAACAAATGTCAAAATTGTTGTAAGTCAATTTTGACAGATGTCAAAAGTGTTTTACATTAGGGCCAATGACATCGTCAAAAATGTAAAACTTATAATTCTTTCATCATAGGAGGAATTGTAAATGTATATCTATCAGTAAACGAATGTCAACATTGTTGTAAGTTGATTTTGACAGACGTTAGAAATGTTTGACATCAGGACGAAGTATTCAAAAATCTTTGATTGTTTAACTGTCATTTGGTAATGAAATATTGGTTAAAATTGTTTAAATCTGACAGTATGCGTTCAAACGATTTTTGACAGCTGTCAAAAGCTGAAACTATCGTGACAAATTTAATAGAATATTTTTTATTGGTTGAAAATAGCGAGATGAGAATCTGTATGATGAATCCGAGTTGGAAAAACTGTCCTTAAAATTTCCCGGCCTCTTTCCGTGAATAAAAATTGATGACGTGTATTACGTAAGAGAGAGCAGGGAAGGCCGATTCGATGTTTGTCTTGGACATTCAGCAAGAGCCGCAAGCGAGCATTCCTCGAGAAAAAAAGCAAAAGAATCGACGCAAATAGGACTGGCCCGGTGGAAAGGCAAGGCCGTTCTTTGACCCGACTCTTGGCCATTCTGGCGCCAATTTTTTGGTGAACCGGTCTACCGTCCACCTTTTCTGGAATACGATCCAATGTTACTGTGTCGGAATAACTCATCCACTATTCACGAAACCGATTTTTATCCTCAAAGATATTCTCAGCCTCGCATCCGGAGCTGATTTTACGAACATCCGGATGTTTATTAACTGAGCCACGCTTACAACTTGAAATTAAAATATGCTCTAAGGTTTTGTGATTTATTACATCAAAAAAATTATTTTTTGTCGTTTATTTGTCCAAAAAGATTTTTTCAAATTTTTTCGACCCAAAAAAAAAGAATTTCTTACATTTTTTTGTTTACGATATCTTTTTATAAAATTTTTTTGCACTTTCGAAAAAACTCGCATAATTACTTTTCAATTGAAAATTTTTTTAGAGTCCTTTTTTGCGGGACTAAGATTTTTTTAAATCAAGTGTTATGCAGAAGAGTGTAAGAATAGGAATTTTGGATTTACCGTTAAGGCATAACCGGAGATTGCTTTATAGACAGGTTCGCGAGAAAAAGTTGAGCCAGTGGGAATTCCCCCAGTCACGAGTATCAAATATTCCTATCGAATACGAATCTACGTTAGAGTTCACATTGTGTATGTGTGTGCGATTTGGATACATAATCCTCGCAGTGTTGGAACCGGATCCGGAGGCACGTGCACTAATTTATAATTATTTCGTATTTCTCTTTCTCCACGGAGTTATTTGCTTACATTCAAATTTATTATTTATTTTGTAAATCTCGAATCGTTAATGCGAATTTGATTTTATTTTCGCTGAAAGCTTCGTGTGAGTTTCTGTCGTACACGTTTTTTATTACGGCATCCGCTAGTTCCGTATAAATTCTTCAGTTAAATCCTCTATGAAATTCCATGATAGTCAAATTCAAAAGTTTGCTTTTTTAACTCGAACGTACAATCATCGTGGAAATATTCTAATTTTTTTTGCAATTCCATAATTATTGTTTTATGCATAAAACTATGGGCAAAAGTCGAGAGATTGTTGAATACAATCTGAGATATTTATATTCAAATTTATACGTTTTAACGTTATTAGCACAAGTACAATCATAAATGTATATTACCTTTATGTTAATTGCATTAAGTTTTTTAATTACAAATGTCTTATTTTCTTCAAAGTAAATCTGGTTACAGTTTTGTACTCATTTGAATCCTTAGACTCGTAGGGTTGGGCCCCAGATAATTGAAATTTGCCTTTTACCAATCGAAGTTCCTGTCAATTTTTTTATGGAAATTTCTTTTCCACTCTTTTTTCTGACCTTAATGACCGAATGTATAATTTTTATAAGTAAATATTTCTAATTTCACGAAATTGTATGCTCTATAGCTTGATACACGTTCTTGTATCGTATTAATAAATATTGGTTCCAATTTAAAAAAAAATTTAATAGAAAGGATTTCGTGATACATTGACCTCAAACCTTTCGATCTCTTTCACACAATTGTTTGGTATGTTCAAATCAATGAATTCAAATATAATAATGGTGTTAGGTTCTGAACCCGGACTGAAGACAATTTTGAGTCTCAATTCAATTTTAAATTCAAAATAATAGTGAAAAATAATCGTCCACGATCGAACTACCTTAACTCTATGCTAATTTTCACAAAATTCTGAAGAAAAATATTTTACCATAGAATTACCTTCGTCAGATTTATGAATCGTGCCCAAGATCGATGGAAGTGCTCAAATCACGAAATTGTCCGATCTTCATCGTGCGATGTTCACCGATGTTCGTCGATTGGCTGAACTCGATTTGTCAACGACTCCTCAAAGTTCGTTCGTATCGAAAAACGCCCAAATACTTTTCATCTCGAAATTCCGTCACGTATCCGTTTCTTCGTTGTTAAGATCGACTTCTGCGACACGTTATAGAATCCTCGCAATATTCGAGCCGGATCCGGAGGCACGTGCACCCACGTTCTATCTGGGTCTCGGATCTCAATGTATTACGTCGCACCCACACAAATCCCTTTATTACTCATATATGAGAAAACTCATACTGGCTCTTTCCGAGCGTAACTCAAGTGCGTGTTCCTTTCATCTCATACTCGTTGCCACATTATACCCTTGCTGTATTAAATAAAGTGTCCGGCCTCTTGAATTCCACTTATCTCGTATGCATTTTGTTCCACAGATACGAAAATGTTACCCTCTCGACTATTTTTACTCACCTTTACCATTTCGTACATTTTTTATACCTTCATTATCTTCTTTTTTTTCCCCCATACGATGTCAATAACATTTTCATTCACTTAATTAAATTTTTTTACTTTCGAGTGAATTACCTGGACTCGATTTTTTAAAATTCTTTTATTAGCAATTAAGGTGGTTGATCAAGTATTCTCTAGTCAAATGAGAGTCCGCGTAAGACATTTTTGAAAAAGTTACTTTTTTCTGTTTTGGATGGCAAGAAAAATAATTGTTACTACACTTCAAAATAATCCACCGAGAATTACTGTCAAAAAGTTATCAGGAGAATAATATTTAAGATAAAGTTGATCAATTGACTTCGTCGTCATCAGCTGTTTTCATTCATGACA
>JAPYYX010002177.1:0-18488 GCA_030522605.1 Cremastinae sp. B BG-2022a | reverse complement strand
TCTCGGAGAGTTTCAGTTTCTCGTAAGACGCCAAATACACAACACATAATATCAGTCTGTGGCGTATCATTTTTCCCCCTCCTTCCAGACATTACAAGTCTAACGTGTAATTTTTCTTGCGATTTTATAGGAATGAATCAGCGCAAACAACGCAGAGAGAGAACGACGTTCACGAGAGCCCAGCTGGACGTGCTCGAAGGGCTTTTCTCGAAGACGAGGTACCCTGACATATTTATGCGCGAAGAAGTTGCCATGAAGATCAGTTTACCGGAATCACGAGTACAGGTAAAAAAATATTTTTATTTACATTTTTTAATCACTATTTATCAATTCAAACATAATTCATCTCCTGGAGAGCGAATGATAATTTCCAAATGCAAGAAATACTCTTTGTCTATTAAACAGATTCTGAAATTCGTTGTTGCCTGTAGAAAAGTATTTATTATTATGTCGAAATACCGCAAATCCGAGTTTTCCGCCTTTTTGATAGAAAGCACAAGAGAGCGTCCAAAGTAGTTACGGTAATTTATCGGTCGAGCGATCGAAGATCCCTTTTATCCCTAAAATCCCCGAAAAGTGGCCGGGAAAGCGATGGATCACTTAACTCCTGACTAATGAAGTGATAGAACGCCGGGAATCTCACCCCAGCGAACTTTCCCCGTATACATAGCAGAGCGGTCCGTTAATGGCGATATTCCCTTTGATCGAAGTAGGCCCCGCCGCTTCTCGCAGAAGAGACGTCTCTCATCGAAATGTCTCTTTTTACGGGTGTGCTTTGCGTGGGCGGACGTTTTATATACGATGCGCCGATATAATACGCGCGCCCGTGTCGAGTCTCCTTGATACTCGTGACGAGTCTCCCCCGGAGGAGTTTCGTGCTTCCGCAACAGCCGCCCAGATTTAACGTATTTACACAACTCTGCGGATAGTATCGCCCTAGCCAGACAAAACCTACATATATCGTAATCGTACCACACCACAGTTATTCCGTCAAAGTTTCCAACGTACTATGACGACACTTCCCAAAAAAAAATCGTAACAAAATATTTCATTGCATTTTTCAATTTTATGTGATTTTTATACTTTTTCATTTTTATTATTCAGCATCAGAAAATTTATAAATATGTATTAAACCGAGATGCGAGACGCCGGGAGATATCGTTTCGAATGTTTCCGAGGATTTGAAATAAAGGGCGAACCTGTGATCAAGTACAAAATATTGCGCGTATTCCGTAATGAATCGGGAATCGTATAGCGACGAGTTGAGAATAAGTATAAAAAAGAAGTCTTTGACAAGAAAAGGGGAAAAACTCCAGAGTACAAAGAGATGTACAGAGAGTGAGAAGGGAATTCGGGAGGGAGTTGGGTGAGACCGTGACGATAAAAGCGAGTATAAGGGAGAATTTCCGGGGTGGAGTTAAGCCGTTGTGAATGGCGGCTAGAAGGGGTGCGTATAGGTATACGCACGCCTACCTCTATTTTCTACTGCACGCTTTCCACATACTATATCTCTAATTTTGTGTGCCTAAAATGAAATGCTCGCGAGGGCAAAGGGTAGTATTTTCAACATTCGCTATATCTCTCACGTGTGTATTTATGGCTTCGCTTACAGTAACGTCAAAAAGTGAAAAAAAATATCCACGCTTTTCATCAAAATAAATAATTCTCGTGAATCTTCTAAAAAATGTCACGAACACTAAAACTCGGTAAAAACGTAAAATTTCACATCGAAATGGCATGTAATTTTCATATTTGAAATTAAACCTGTGATAAATGTGGACGAGCCAACGAATGACAATAATTTTATGATTTTTGAGAGATTTGAATTTATGTTTTATTTGAAAATAGATCTGTTCGGAGTTTTCAAAGTTACTGTTCCCGGTATACGATAGTTAATTTGGACAAACACATTGGTATATCCAAACGTACTGATAGCTTGGTTCGCGCGCGTTTATATTTCTCGTTGTTGTTAGCGCCTGAAGTTTCGTACGTACAAATAATGTCGAGGGGCGAACATTTCGACTGGGCTTCCATGTATGTGAGCGTATGTACGATTCGTATGTGTGTACTGTACGTAGAGAATATGCGGGAAGCGACATGGCAGCATCCCAGTTGATTTGTTCATGGATTATAGCCCCTGCATGAGAATCGAGAGACAAAGAGAGAGCGAGATGGAACGAGCTGTAGCCGCGCTCGGATACTCGCTATTTCGAGTTATATTGTACGCACACGAACGTTCACTGTCACGAATGCGAATGAGAGAATAGCGCAGCTGCCGCATCCTGCCGTACGTCGCGATGTAAAAAAATGAAAACAAAATCGAAATCGTTCTCGATGAAAGTGAATTTAAAAAAAATGTTGGACCCTGGAATCGGAGTCGACATTTTTTTTCAATCAAGTTCGATCGTTTCGAGCTCGATGGAAGAGTGCGCGAATCTCAGATAGGAAATATTCAAACTTTAGTGGAAAATCGATTTTTGCCAATCAAAGGGCACAGGAAAATAATCGGAAATTCGTAGAATAAATACTTAGATACAGGTGTAAAAAAAAAATTTTTCACATTTGCAAGGATTATTATTTTCTATATTTTCACTATCAACAGTTTATCGAATTCGCCATTCAATTAGGACATCAAAAGGAACATGTTGACATTTCTACCAAGTCCGACCAGAAATTTGTGTATAAATTCGTTTTTGAGAATTGGAAAAGTTTTTCATCACGTCCGATGTATCTTTTTCCAAACATGAAGACAGTACATGGAGATCGATGATAGAAGCACGAAAGCAAACACGTTATTTGTCCTAATAATGTCAACGCAGCTGTCGTCCGTCAGTTCCTGAGCTCCAGTACATTATTGACATCAACGTAAACCAGATGGTGTACAGTGCAATTTGCACCTTCTCTACGAAACTCGAGAAAAACGATTGAGCGTACGCGAGAAGCATTATAGAGGGAGAGGAGAGTGAAAAAAGGTAGTCGTAATTTCGCTGCTCTTTTTTAACAGTGAAAGAGAAAAGAGGGAGGGAGAGAGCGAGAAATGAAAAAATACGAGACTAGGAGAGCGAGGAGCTTAGTTTTCGGGGCTGCTCCCCACGCGAGGCAACACACTGGATGTGTACTTAGTTCCTCGTTGGTATAGGATGGATATGGCTTTCAGTTTGGCACCGTGACACGAGAAAGAGGCACGAGGGGTGTCGTTGTGTAAACACAGGGTGGTAATGGTTCTTCTCATCCCCCTCTCTTATTCTCTCGATCCCCTCTCTTTCAAATTCCATCCTCAAGGATCATTCCTCTTGCGGTTGTTACGCGACACATCGAGAAAACTTCTCGTTCATCCTCGTCAATATTTCCCGTTTGTCGCACCTTGGCGATACTCGATTCACACTCGCGAATTGACCAGATACATATTCACAAAAAATATTTACAATTTGTTTTGAAATGAATCCGCACACTGCACCCAGAATAATCAACCATCAACCAATTATCGACGTAAAAAAAGCCAATATTAAACGAAAGCTTAAGTAATCTCTGTGGTCCCACAATACATAGCGAATTTTAGGTCTCTGCTGGCTAAGCATCGGGAATTGTTCTACCATTCAGCCAACTTTCATATTTTTCTTATTTTTAACGTTAGTAGAATTTATCGACCTAAAGAATAAAAAATGTCTAGCGACAATAAGCCCTATGATACCAAATAATGAAAAATAACAATAAGAATAATAAAATAATAATAACAAATGTGTAGTAGGGAGAAAGGAATAATGGGTGGGCAGGCTTTTAAAGGGCAGGCACAGATTCATAGGAACGCACCCCTGGCCACATTGTTCCGGGATTACAGGGGAGTAAATTCGCGAGGTTGCGGCATCCATCGGGACGCGCACAGCCGAACATGTATATACATACGTACACAGGCACACGTATTCTTTCGAGATGGGGAGAGAAGATTTTTCTATGGCTAGTACTCGCATGTTTGTTGTTACAGTAACGCCACTGCGTGGGTATAGGTAACCACGACCCTTATTCTCGATGCCAGCCCTCTTATTTCCCTCTCCTTTCTCTCAGAGATTTCCAGCGGTGAAACCGAGAGAAAGCGAGACAGCCGAGGATATACGAAATCGCTTTTCGGTCCTATACGCGAACGCGTCTCGTCTCTGGGCTTTTATCCCTGTCAACGAGTCTCGTCCTCTATTTTTCTTCTTCTCTCTTTTCTATATTTTTCTTCCCTGCTTCTTTTTTCTTCTTCCTTATATCGGCTCCTTCTCCCCCTCTTCGTTCTTGTCTCTTTATAATGGAGCATTGATTCGTTTATGTGCGCATCAAGTATATAATGTACGTATGTTCGTACACGCTCTTATTTACGTTCGAACATTGCACCGCAAGAGCAGGAAAAACTGTGACGATCCCCCGAAAGCACTCGAGCATGATCTAGCTTTGTACATCGGAGGTATATCCAAAACTGTATATAGAGCTCCATACGCAAGGATGCCCGTGTCACGTTGGGAATGCCGTTATTGTTGCCATTCAATGAAACGTTACGCCCATCCGCCCGCGATTACTTTCCCATTGCGCCGATTAACTTCCTCCCCGCCCATTCGAACTCTTCATCCGCATCCATCGTTCTTTTTATTTGTGCTAAACATTCCACATTCACGGAGTTATTCATTTGATACTGTCACTCACGATCTGATCTTCTTATTCGGAAGATCCTTTTTTTCTGGAAGTCTCTTCGCTTTAGGGTATGAAAAGGGTTTTAATGCTGCCAAGAATGAAAAATACGTCGTTCTAATACTGCTTGCATTTGGGAACATTACGATGATTCAAGAATAATTTGAAGATATCAGAGTGCTTTTAAAATTGTAATACGCTTAGAATATCGCATATCATTTGTTGTAAGTCGGAATAGCATGAATTGGAATTTTCTTGGTGTGTTAAAGGTCTGGTTCAAGAATAGACGGGCGAAGTGCAGGCAACAGGTGCAACAGCAGCAACAACAACAGCAGCAACAGCAAACATCAACGCCAAAGGGTTCTCCCAGGGCTGGTCAGGCGCAGAGTAACGGTGCTAAGATGAACTCATCGCAGCAATCGGGTGGGAACAATCGACGAGCCTCACCGGTATCTCCGCCACGCGGGAAGGAAGCACCAGGTCCGAATTCGCCTCTGATAACTCCAAACTCGGCGTATCCGAGACTGGGAGCGACGCCAACCGGTGGAAGTGGAGCGAGCAGTGCGCTAACGACTCCATCGCCACCGTTAACCCCAGGATCGAGTCAATTGCCACCTTCATCGTATCCTCCAATGAACCAGATCCACCACGGAGAATATGGATTCCCGTGGAGCTCGGCGTCACCAGGCTCGGTGAATCCGAGTCAATGCTATCCCGGGCAGACTTACAACGCTTATCAGAATCCCTACGCCTCAGGAGACTATTATCAAACCCAGATAAGCCACATGCACAGTCCTCAAAGCAATTATCATCATCACCACACTCAGTATCATCACAACATGACGCTAACGTCGTCAATGTCCCATTTGGGGCATCATCATCTGAATCCTGCCTCCGCTAATGAAATGGCCGCCTCCTCCCCCGGTGATTCGTCCGAAGGCTACGTCCTCTCGGACCCGAAGTACCAGACGATAGTCTAGCGTCACGATAGATCCAAGGTTCGTAGCTGCGTGAGCAGTAATGATTTTGAGGAAGACGATGATGAATGGCACGACCAGTCGTTCCGACAGCTTTCTCACTTTCGGAAAATCGGCTATGGCTTCGATTCGCCTAGCGACCGAGCTGAATTTCGAACCTCCTCGGTCGTTCCTAGTCAGAATTTCCGCCCGGAAAAGACTCACGAGACGATCATCTAAGAATATTCGTCGCGAAAATATTTCCCCACCACTTGTTCAATGTGTGGAAGAAAATAATACGAGTTTTACTCGAAATATTCAGAGTTTGCCCATAATACTCTGTGACGACAACCACGGAGGAAAAGCGAGCTCGTGGAAAAACTTGATTAGTTTCAACTTCAGACTCTGATCTATTTCTCGCGTTGATTTTCTCTTCAGAGGAAAAGTTTTGAATGGACCGCGGTTTTTTTATTTTATATTTGACGTGCAGAATGATGGTACGTTGACTCTTTTCATTTCACGGTTCGGAAGATTCGCGAAAATTCACGCTTGAAAAAAATACATTTTTCGAGATGAAATCTCCTCTTGCGAACGATCCGGCTGAGACTACATATCTGCCCGTCCACATGGATATGAAAAACGGAAAATCCATCGGCGTGTAACCTCTTTCGCTTACGAAATAGTTTGAGCTTTCGCTCGTGAATCATTTTTGCGTACCGGAATACAAAAATCCTCCCAACCAACGACTCGAAAAATCGGACGTAAAAATGTTTCGCGAGTCATGAAAAAAAGGAGTTGTAAAAACGCGCAGGACGGACAAAAAAATAGTTTCGAACGATTAGAGAGAACGTGGACGATTCACTCGATCGTACCGGTCCATAAAAGTGCTCTCCATCGGACGGGATATTTTCAAGATGCGAAGTGTCGGTAAAACTCTAGACGAGTACATGAATTTTATTGATTTTCGAATTCAGTCAATCCTAACTTCATGAAAATCAAAAAATAAGCGCACATTCATGAAATAGAGTGTAGTCGAAGCAACCGAGATTTCCAAAGAGAAAATCTCAATCTTTTAAAACGGAAATAAAATAAAATACTTTCTTCCAAGTATTGAAAAAAGTATTTTTCTAAAAGACGCACTGCCGTGTTCATCTCCGGTTACATCGAACAAAGTATTTTTTGTCGAACGTTATTTTACACAAATTTTTTATAAAGTGGAGTAACGGGCACGCGGGCAAAAACTCGCATGCAGTTACAGAGGCCAGCGGCAATTTACATAAAATGATGTTTGACGGAAAAAAATACCTTAATCGATGTAACCGAAGATGGAGGCGGCAGTACCGTCGGCTGTGCAGCTGAGAGTGCAAAAGATTGAAAAACAGAGAGGGAGAAACCGGAATTATCTCGCCCGAGCTCGAAGAAATTTTTCTCGTTCACTCTCTGTTTCGCAATAAAAAGAAATCATTCCTGTATATTTATTATTTTTAAGTGACAATCGTGAAATTAAAGAAAATAACGTATTATCTTTATCTTTTATTTTCTTGAATGTTTTCCGATTGAACGAAAAAAAAGTCTGTAATAATTTCGACTCTCCGTTTCACGAGCGATCATCATACCAATCGAGTTTTAAACTGACGGAAAATCCGACAATTCAGTCATCCTATCTTTGCTTCAAGGTTTATTATTCTAATTATTATTATGTCAAATTTCGAGGTAACGTATCATTAGTGATCAACTTTATCGTATTAGCTTTTATCATTATATCAATAATGTATTATTATCACTATGATTATTATTATTATTATTATTATTATTATTACTATCATCGTTGTGAAGAAGTTGGATAATCATATCAAGAAAAGGAGGAAAATACCCGTGCTTGGTCGGGTAGTGAAAAAACAAAACCTGTATATAAATTTCCGAAAAAATCGATATATCGTATATAAATATATAAATAAATAAGTAATTGAATAATAATAAATAAAAATATATAAATATATACATAAGCGAGGAATAAAGTGCGCGTATATTGAAAAAGGAATGCGAAGCGATCGACGAGTAGGCGAGAGAGCGAAATAAGCAAGAGACATCGCAGGCCCGTGCTTTTTCCTTCAAAGTAAACGTAAAAGCATTTATCTAAAGCTGAACAGTTTACGTGTCATCAGCAGGTAAAATTCTATACGAGCTAAATAATAGAAATAATAATAACAACAATGAATAAACAATGCAGAGAGAAAAAGACAAGAGTTTTGGGAACTCGAAATTTTGACGGACGAGGAGGAGCGAAACGTCGCGTTGATCGATAAAACTTCCGACGACTTTTCGTTTTTCTCGTTTCCACACATACACGCATGCACACACTACACAAAGACTCAAATACGCCTCTTTCTTTCGGAACGGAAGAAAATTCTGCGAAGAATTGCTGTCAACCTATGAAAATAGTCCGTTGTGTAAAATTATCATCGATTAATGTAATATGAAATAATTATAGAGATTCTATACATATATATATATATTAAATTGAAAGAATAAATAAATATATATATGTCTATATGTATCGTATGGAATTTTGTCAGCAAAATTATCACTTAAGAGAAAAGAAAAAAAGAGAAGAAAAAATCACGTAAGAAAAAAAAGTGAATATGTCGTGCACATCGCTCCCTGCCCCCTGTCGTCGTATATTGGTATAAGACTACTAATTTGTAATGTCACTACGATCTGACGCCATTGTAAATAATTGAAAGATCGAAAAAGTAATGTTACGTGTGTAAGTTATACATGAAATTTGACAAAAAAAAAGCTCGAAAGTCTGGCGAATCTCGTTACCTTCTTTTTGGTTTCCGACTCTCGAATCCACCAATGCGAGAGAGAAATCAAGAAAAAACCGAGTCACCCCAGAGAGATCGCAAAAATAAAACGTCGGATATTATTAAAATCAAGAGTTTCTTGTTGCTGCTTTACCTTCCACCTATTTCCCATTCTCGAAATATATTTATATCTCATGAATGTCAAACATTTTACGAAAATCTCGATTAAAAATTTTTTATTTCAAATTTATCTTTTGTTTCAAAATATTAAAAATCTTTGAGGAAATTGTAAATCTATTTTCCATGTCTGCGTCCTATGCGCGCGGGTTAAACATCACCTTAAGCTAAGGCAGAAGATAACGATTTTACGTTTTTGAGCAGGAGCTATTCAGTTACCAAGGCTCAGGTGTAATTACACACTTTACTGTCATTCGTTTTACCACAAGGCGCAGCATAGGAGTTGATACGCTGGTCGGTCTCGGATTTTCGCGGCTTACACGCGAATAAGAAAAAAGCCCGTCATAGCTCGAATGATCCATTTTGATGACATCAGTAACAAGATTTCATTCGGAGCGAACTCTGCAGCGATGAAACAAAAGGCTCATTGCAAACAGCAGATGCACATCCGGATAGTTTCCTCTCCGATTAATTAAACTAATGGAAATAGCGCACATCGCTCCCGGCGGCAATTTCTGTAATGCAGTGCTCTTGATGGTGACAAAAAATATATTTCCAGTACACATCGCTCGAGGCGAGAGATTCGCTCTGTGATCAACACTTGGCATCAGCGACGGAACATTTCAAGCAGTGAGCGTCAATTTCCATCGATCAAGCACTCAGCGAGTTTTGTTAAAAAAATACAATATTCTTTGGATTATCTTATCGAAACTGGTACGGTTTTAATTTTTATTTGTGAACTTTGGTCACTCTAGAAAATGCGACTCACACGGCCATAAAAAAATTACTCAATCATCTCGAGATACTATTTTTTTCATATTGTTTGAGACCTTTCGATTCACCCTTGATCAAACGGGAAAAAATTGTTTTATGCCAATTAAATGTAACCCCTTGAGATATAATGGAATAGAAGCAGGAAAAAATGAACGGGTGGCCAGAATACACAAACGATCCTTACAAGCTATTAGCTTTCATCATTTCAGCGTACCAAAAAATCGGGGGTAAGTTTATCTACAAAGTTGATGATGGTCCATTAAATCAGCGCAGGTGTGTTAAATCTCAAAGGAGGAATATTCCACTCGCAGGTACGCTCTTATCGAGGATCGGAAACGAAGGGTTGATTCCTAGGGATTTCCAGTCACCGCGCAACGCGTATAATGAGCCAGCGAGCTCTTTGTTGTCCAGTATCGATGTAACGGAGCGATGAGAGGCTCTGAAATCGGCATGATATCGATTCGAGGCTCATCATAACAAAGCACCCGATTTCAATCCTCGCATAGAACGTCGAAAAGGGCTGATCCACCTCGAGTCAAAGGACCACCCTCAGCGATCTTCTCACGGCCGGATTTTAGCGAACGGACGATCTATTCTCCGCGTACACTCTGCGCTAATTGGTCTGGATCGTGCGCTTGGCGGGAGCACTTTTTGACGCCGTAATCCAGCTCTTTTTCCGTGCTCTAGTCATCGTTACGGCCTTTGATCCCCTGCAGAGTAACGATGTGCGCTCAAAGATCGCAAAAACAGCATCGGCTCGCTCTTTCGCTTTATCAATTCAACTCCTGTGTCCTTAAAATAATGGATCGGATATATCGTACGAGATCTCACATCGAAAACTTTGATGTAATTCTCCGTACGCGATTAAAGGACCAACGACCCCGAGCCTGAACGTTCATCGATGAAAACTGGAGGATCTTATGAGCAGGACTCTGACGTCCGGTAATCAGAATCTCTCTTGTCTTAAGCGCGTTAAGGCTGCGAGAAGCGTCGGCAGTCGCGGACGACAATGACCTTGAACTTGGCCGAGTGTAGAAGTAGCGTTGCGACTTCCAGGAGTCCGCGGTGGATACGACGTACGTATACGTATATTTATATATCTGCGTAGGTATGTATGTATAGAAACTCGTTGTGTATATGTATATGAACGACGGCTCGGAGAGGCACACACCAGGGAAGAGTTAAAATCGGCTTGCGTTTAGCCGGATCCCATTATAACAACTCGGGAGCCGTGGTAAGCTCTCGTTGTCGCTTTCTCTCTCGCTCGCTCACTCACTCTCTGTCTGTCTCTCTCTCTTTCTCTCCCTGTACATTATCTTTGCCTCTCGCTCTCCGTTGAGCAAAACGTTAACGCTCTCGCACTGTGTCACCGGGCTAAGCCCGGACTTACCTAGACCTATCCTTGCGCGATACGCGAACGCTTCTTCTCCCGCTTTTTCCCTTACTCCTGAAGTATCCGAAGAGGGCTAACTCATCTTCTCTCGATCGCCGTCGTTCATTAGGGTCACTGACACACTTCTGTCCTTCGCAATATAAATTTTCTCAACTTGCTCCTTGAATATGTTGTTGTGCACGAATAAAATTATATTTATTTATATTTAAATAATTATATGAATTATGTGAGTAGATGAGTGAATGAATCGTTCGTCTACGAAGCATGAATCTCGTTAGAATGGGAGAGGGGTGTTTTAAAAAAGAGCACGACTCGCTGCATCGAAGTCAGGATCAAAGAACCGACAGGACGCGAGTAGTCACGGAGCGTAATCAGATTTCAAATTTTATAGATTGCTTAAATGCCCCTTACGAGTCTGCAAAAATATGAATATTTGCCGGTGTAAGATTGAAATGTGACGGGGCCGATTTGAAGGATCGAATAAGTGGAAAATTGAATCAACCGTTTCGCAGGATCCAGCTCGAAAGAATTGAATTGAAAAAAATCGTCGTATACGGAGAGAAGGACGCGTTATATCGAATGGGTCTTCTTCCTTTGATCTCTCTTATTTTCTTCCCCGTAATGCTAAAAATCCCAGGGGTCTCGTGAAAAGCCTTCGTCAGTCTCAAAGATCTGGGATTAACAGCCATTTTTATTTATTCTTATATCTACTTTTAAAATATATAAAAAATATAAAAAATCCGATTTTCACGAATTACGAACAATTTCCTGAGCATTATTCAATCATAGACCTGTGCTCGGTACTTCCGGTTTTTTTTCTAAAAAACCAATAAAAAAAGTGATGCGCGCAGCATAATTCGTCGCGGCAAAGATCGCGGTAAGTCAAGGAGTACTCTTAAAAAAAAGGGCCAGGAATCCTTCACTCAAAAACTCAATCGAGCTGACGTAACTTTAGGAGGCAACAAGGGAGAAAAAAAAGAGAAACGCGCTCCTTTTGATCCCGTACGCGAAGAAAGAATGAAACTCGAAAAGGATCGCAAAAAGTTTGGTGCAATCGGGGAATCCGCAGTGAAGCGTCATCGAGAGTTCGCCCATTATTGTTTCCTCATTCTCTTCCTCGAAGATGCCTCTTTCCTCCGTTAAGATCTATTTTTTCAATCGTGCATGTAGGTATACTTCGGATAGTTTTCAGCTTGGGAGCGTTTACCGAAAGATATAGATATAGAAACCGAGGTAGATCGAGATCAGAGAAAGCCGCGGCAGTCAGTCGGCAGGAAGTCAAGGGGCGCGAACGCATTGTTGCTCCATCCAGCACAATATCTTCCAAACTCCTCCCACAAAGCAAATATTTCGTCGTCAAAACCGGAGGATGTATCCCTATAACAAATTATATGTGTACTTCCCATATATGCGTGAAAAAATATACGTGAATGATTTTCCAAGGCTCATGAGCAGGCGAGTGCATCGGAGATACTAAAAAATCCGTGTACGAACACAGACACGCGCACGGAGGAATATAATATCCGCGGTCCGCGATACGTTAGCTACATCTCTCTCTGTTAATCCTAAAAAATGGACCGCCGGTTTCCGGTCTCGTTATTTCCCTCCATTTTTTTCAATCTCTCTCTCACTAGCTAGATGCGGACACGCGCTCTGTATTCTCGATAATACTCCCCATGGATCGAATATTTTTTTCCATCCATATTTTTGTGCACGGATGCCCTTTGGATTTCGAAGGTGCGGAAATAAAACCCAAACGCGAGTCCCAGTCTCACTGATGAAAAAAAAACAAATCACATAGTGAAAAACAAAAATATAAGAATTTTGTTGGAATTGATTTTTTTCTCTAAAAAACTCTGATTCTAAAATTTCGAATGTTTTTCACTTCGCAAGTGTACTTTTTTATACTTCACATTATTTTTCATGATTTAAAATGTTGTTATTTTTAAACCGGCAATTATAACCGGATCTAAACTATTCATAGAAACCCGTACCACGCATTTTTCTCAAATAATTTTTTACTCCATTATATTTCTCATTTCAATTCCTCTCCAGTTTTCCAATATTTGTTATATCTGATTGTTCTTCGTTGTTAAGGAGAAATTTCGTTTTTCAATTCTTTTCTACGCGCACCAATCAGTCAATTCCTCTTCGCCGATCTTTCTCGCAAAATCGCATTAGAGTATGTGAAAAAATGGGGCCTGCGTCGTACATGAAGGTATATACAAGAAGAAAAGAAAAAAAGATATGATGGAGAAAGGTTGCTCCGGCGGGGGAGGTTATATTCCTCGTGCGCGGGTTATTCTCCGCGTGTAAGTATACGAGAGCCCGGAGAAACGAGAAGAGAAAGAGCAGGGAGAGTGAAAGCAGGGTCCTATAAATAATTAGCGAGGAGTCGCTCTCCGGTCGTCGAACGTAAGCCGCTTACGATCCCCTGACGTCCCTCTTTCTGAGCGCCCTTCTAGCCTCTCTACCCTTGCTGGCCGCGTATCGTTCGGTCTCCCCGTCGCGGCCCTCGTCACCGACTCCCTCGACCCTCTATAGACCGATGTTTCGCGACCCCGCTTCGTCGTGACCTCACCCTCGATCCTCCTCCTCCTCGTCCTCGCCCTCCTCGGCCTCCCAACCCTTCGAGCCATCCCCCACCCTCGCCGCTGCTCTGACTCTTATCCTCTTTTTACTGCGACGTTCCTCTCGTTCTTTATAACCAAAACGGAGAAAGATGGGAAAGGTACAACGTCGGCTACAGCAAGATTTCGCTTAGCTTGGCTGGCATCAGAGAGAACGAAAAAAAAAAGAAAAAATGGCCCTCGCGCGCTGAGAAACTCCCGACAGCCGTCGTTAGTGAGATAGGAAAACCTCTGTTTTATCAACTGTATTCTGATTTTTTTAAAGAAACTTTTGAAAAAAATGAATCAAAAGTAAGTACACGTTGCTTTTATCTTTTCAATATCAAGCTGGATTGTAGTCTGGGTCCTGTAGTCGAAATGCGCATTTACTGTCGACAAATGATAAAAATGGGTTGCATGAATAAAAATGAATCATAAGTGCACGCTTTTTTGATGTTCAAGTTTTTTGACATTATCCAATATTTAGATGATAAAAGCAGTACTCTTGATTCATTTTTATTTAGGTCGCATTTAATTTATTTATAGAACGCAAATGTACTAGATGTCGATAAAAGAGGAAAAAAAGATTCTCTGCAAAGAGCACAAGTGGAATTTAACTTCCGCAGCGAAACATAGCTCTTTTTATGATCTTTCGATGATGATCTAGCGAGACGTGCATCGGTGAGGGATGCATCAACGACAGAAGTTGAAAGATCGAGGTATGTACTCTAACACTCGAGATAGGTACAGTGAAGAGAGGAAAATGAAAAAAGGGGCATCCATGGAAAGTTTCAAATGAATGGAGAATGGAAACTTGGCAGAGAGCCCTCTTCGCTCATTCCTCTGCCTCTTCTCTTTTTCCGAGCTACAGATATATAAAACAGAAATAAATATTACAGTCAGGTGTGTTCGCCCGTACAAGAAAATGTTCGCTCAATAATGCACGACACTTTTCTCTGGAAAAAGAGAGAACTTGATACAAAGCGAAATGGAAGATTTTCCAGGCCAATGTTTCTGACTCCAATATCCCTCGGTAAATTAAATTCGTGATGGGAAGCGTACGCGAACAGCGAATACGTTTTCCACCGCGATTCAATTTGCCAGGGCTGACACGCGCCAATTTCGAATCTGGACGCGAGTTCGTACTCGCCTTTCGGAGCGAACACATCTAATGCTTGTCAAATTGTTGACGTACATGATAATACACTGTCGAGTCGCGCACTGCACGAAAATAGAGAAAAAGCAAGGCAATGTATAGGGAAAGAAATGGGGGCCGCGACTCGTCAGGGGGTTACAAAGTGAATCTCGGATTACCGCTTGCATCGCTCTCTCTCTCTCCCTGCTCTTTTTTCTCTCTACTCTTTTCGGTGTCTCTCGGGAGAACGCCACTGGACAACGCGAAACCTTACACCGCGCTTGCACAAATGCCAGAGACGAAGAACGTGCTCGCACATGTGCTATCTGGTCGTAATTTCGATCGATTTTGAGACAGATTTTCTTCAAAATTTAAATGAACGATATAATAATTCTAGTACCATCGTGTCTTGGTGGGCACTCGTAATAAAATATATTAATATTTAAAGAACTTAGTTATCAGACTATTTAGCTATCTTGTATCCTCACTTTGTGATGGATCCTCGTAATTTGGAAGATTATCCAAATAAAACAGGTACAGGATGTTAAATACAATATAAGTATAATCTGCATTAATCACGCATTGTGGAATCCAGGAATACAGGCTCTTCAACGAGGATCCACTTGAATCTCATGGATATCGGTTCATTAGTCTCGATTCAGGAAAACAAAGAGAGCTACAGACACCTTTGTAATAGTGAAATATGGGATATTCTACTAAATAACTATGAATACAAAGCATCAACGTTTAAACAAAGAAAACAACCCTCATGAAAAAAATAAATGCTCCTAAAATTAATATTTTGTTTCAGATTATAAAAGTAGTTGATGAACAATAAAAGACACATTATAAAATATTAAATACAACGAATTCAGTGCAGAATATTCTAAACAATAAAAATTCCGTATTCTTCTGATATTTAAATTGTAGGTTATTACGTGTATATTTAGATAAAATTAAAAAGTTGATAAAAAAGTCTATGACGATTTATTAATGGCGTCGTAACAGTCTATTTGTGATCGCTAATTGCCGCAGCAGTACAACAACGCTCCCTCAAAGTTTTTCTATCTCTATTACTATCCTTCTCTTTCTCTCTCTAGATGGTCTCTCTCATTCTGTCTCTCGTTATCCGACGACCTCAGCGAGACCAAACCCCCCATGGGAAATCTCAGATCTGTACGCCCTGTCCAACCCCTGACGAAACTCCCCGTGAAGAGAAACGATTTTTTTTATCTGTTATCTCGCTATTGTTTCCGCTTCGTTCCACCGTGGCATCGTTCGTCTTTTGCGTTGGACCAATGAAATTAATCGATACAGATTGAAAAGATCAAATAGGAATAATAAATTACTTTAATAATAAACAAATAAATTGTGTTACTGGGAAAGGTCGATCAATAAATAGTAACGTGTGTGTAATAGAATTACATTAAACTGTTTAACTTATCACAGATGCACACATTTTGAAAAAAAAAATTGAATTTCTGATCTACACTTTTTTGAATTAAAAAATGAATTGTCAACTTTTTTGCAACATTTTGTTCTGTTTGCCAGAATAAGAATTTCCAGAAAAAATTAATATTGTATTTCAAAAAATTAACTAAAAATAAAATTAGTATATTACGCCACAAGGAAGTAGGATTTTTCCGCCCGCGTGTGAGATTGCCCGAGCCGAAGGCGAGGGTGGCAAACACGCGGGTTGAAAAGTCCTACTTCCCTCCCGTGTGGCGTATACAATTTTTTGCAATATCTGTGACGGAAATTGTTTATAATAATAGTTTTTAAGTTAGTAAAAAACATTGACATCTGCGGTTAGAAAGCGTTAGTGCTTGATGTTTTTTTGTTTTTCTTTTCCGCCCGCTCTCACACATATACTTGTATGTATAAGCGTACAATTGACTATAAATATTTTATTATTTTGAAACTTAGCTTATCTTCAGACGGGGTCCAGGCGAAGCCCCCCCCCCCCCCACTGAAAAAGAGCTAGATTGAAAAATAATAAAACGTTTTTAATATTTATTAGAGCTTATTTTATTTTTTGTACTAAACAGTTCATAAGAAATAATCCACTTATGTGATAATAAAGCGAATTTCCCTCTCTAAAAGTACGTAAAAATTGATCAAAACGATAAGGTTTTGGTGATATTTTTTTCCTGCTATCAATACTCATAAAAAATGTTAATAACCGAGTTTAAACAATTTTGTCTAAAATTCTTGACTGTTTAAACAATAAATAATATGCAAATTGTTACTAAAACGTTAGCAAACTGTCGAGTATCATTGTAAATAACATGACAAAATTTTAACTTTCTAACAAAAAAAATGAAGACTAATCAACAATTCATCATGAAAATAGTATTTTTAATACAAATATAGTTATTGAGAAATTACCATTTATTAACATCGATAACATTGGTACATTTGCATGATAATTAAATTGTATCACGGTTATTTTCTTTCTTATCATTTGTATGATCATGATAATTTATTACGAAATGTTTTATGGTACACTTTGATAACCTGATAACAGAAGGGTCCATTATGGCTTCTATTATTCTCTTTTTTTTCGTTGTAAGTCACCTTTTTTCGAATTATCATTTTTAGCGTCTTTTTTGGTACATGTATTCGAAGGAGTGGATGTGATCGTTGAATTTTTACTCTCCTCCGATGAGAGTGAAATTTTGGCTGCATTTAGGATTTTATTTGAGTTCGATGGAAGATCAAAATTTTCGCTTGATGAAGATCCAATCTCTACGTTTGAATTTACCTCTTCTGTCCAAATTGATGGAGGCACAGAGATAGATGAGTTCGCTATTTTTCAAAAATTTTCACCCGATGTCGAGGGTTTTTCTAAATTCGTTATATTATTAAAAATCCGTTGTTAATTTCAAGACAATTTTCGATATAACCTTCCACCACAGCGCTTGACTTCCATCCTCCGTGTTGCTTAATAGTCGTCAAAGTGGCACCTGAGTTCGCAAGTAGAGTCCCAGAGGTTCGTTGACCCGTGTAAGTTTCCGAGTTTGGTAAATTGAGGTATAAAGCGATTGTTTTTGGTATTTCGCTGATTTTTTTTTTACCAATCGGTTGCCGGATGCAATTTCCTCGCTGATAATTTAAGAAAAATCTATCACTGTCTTTGTTATTTGGCCTCAATGCGATATATTCCTTTACTTTGCCGTAGTAGCTCGATCCAATCACAAAAAAACGTGGATAGTAATTTTTCGTGTCTCGAATGGTGACTATATATTGCGAACCGGTATCCTCTACGTCTGTGATTTTGGTCGCGCAATAGTATATTACACACCGAGGGAGGTAAAATAAGGAACCGAGGCGAAGCCGAGGTCGACAAACATGTGATCTGAGGCTTCCTTTTTTACTTCCCGAGGAGTGTATACGATTTTTCTCATCGACGGAGCCGAAAAGCTACGCGGGACGAAGGTCGTTCGGCCCGGCGGTGAGAAAAATTCAATTTTTCTTAGAGCTCCACATACACCGAAGATAATAATAACCTGGAATAAAGAGATTTTTCCCTCCATTTTAATTAATTTTCTTATAATGCTAGACACGTAATCGTAATTTTGAAATGTTTTTTTTCTCACCGCCGGGCCGGGCCGGACGACTTTCGTCCTCGCTTTTCGGCTCCGTCGATGAGAAAAATCGTATACACTCCTCGGGAAGTAAATAAGGAAGCCTCAGACCACACGTTTGTCGACCTCGGTTTCGCCTCGGCCGACAATTACATGTGATCTAAGACCTTCCTTATTTTACTGCCCTCGGTGTGTAATATACTATTAAACATTTTTGTTGACGAAAGATATTTTGAAAAAACAATAATTGTCATCATTTCAATTTATGAAGAAGAATAAATTATATAGTAGCAGTAGCAGTAGCAGTAGCAGTAGCAGTAGCAGTAGCAGTAGCAGTAGCAGTAGCAGTAGCAGTAGCAGTAGCAGTAGCAGTAGCAGTAGCAGT
>JAPYYX010002176.1:0-17905 GCA_030522605.1 Cremastinae sp. B BG-2022a | reverse complement strand
TAAAAACTGCCGAAACCTCATCAATAAGAAAATTAACAAAAATTAGACATGAAACAAACCCACTGTTCTGCATAAGCAATAAAAAATTATATGAAAAAACTAAAATAGATCCGATATTAAATAGAATAGCTAGACTTGCAAAATCCTTCTTTGAAAAACAACGTCTTGATCTGGATAAAATGTGTCTCAGATCACCTCAAAATACCAGAAAAATATACAAATTTCCCGAGTTTACTACAATTGAAGCCCTTCAAAATCTATCCGACGAAGAATAACTACAATATAAAAATAAAAAAACCATGTATTACTTGTACATACATATGTATATATTTTAAGTCTATATAAAGTTATGAGAACATAGTTTGTAAAAATTTATATTTAAAAAATGTAAGAAAATATGCCTATTCGAAAAATATCTCTAATTACGAAATACATTGTAAAACAAAGAGTATCAATTAACCAGAGCTGAAGGACCGCGGTCGATGGCTCCTTGGAAGCGCAACTACACGTATCTCATCACACATGTAGAAAGCAAGTGAGAAATTGGAAAAAAATATGTAAAAAGATGTACTGCGCTACCAATGAACTCCATTTTTATTATTATTATTATTATCAGAAATAATAAAGAAGAAATTCAGAAAGTAAATGAGGGACAGATGCAAAAACCTTATTGGTTTAATCTCAATTTTTCAATTAATTAGCACGCATTTTTAAACTAACGACAAATTAGGTAAAGGCATTAAAGAGGAGGAGGACACAAGGGATGCTAAAAAAGGATTCAGATTAAAAAAAGACAGAAAATGTCTACGCTTATTATCCAATTTCCATCTACGAATTTCCTTCCACGTTTCTTATCTGTAAAGCAATTCTCGTACGTGCTCCCGTTGACTTTCGTTCCTCATCATCGCGCTCTCGACGGGATCGTGACGTCGGTACCGTTTTCGTTTAAAAATCGTACGAAAACCTTTTCCTCAAATATCCTAATAAGTATTCAGTATGAGTCAAACTTTATATTTGGTATTCTCATTTTTTGATTTCACTACCACGAAAATACAACAGAAAAATCGTACCTTTTGCTTTCAATTTGTGTAACAATTTGTTACTGAATTATTTGATATTCATAATATACGACGGAAGAAGTTGTATCATTTTTAAGCTGTCACGGAGATCTTCTAATGGCAAAATCGTGAGCACGATAAGATTTTCCAACTCGATTCACCGTTCACCAATTTTTTTATGATGGTGCTTAACGTTTGAGCACGTTTTTTGGGGCCGGCCCTTGATTGGATACTTTAGAGAAAACTCGCTTGAAATTTTTCGAAGTGATCACAACGGTACATGATTCCAAAATTTTCGACGTGCAAACAGAATCAAATTTCAAAATTATTCTGGGTAAATAAAACGACTCTCAAGTAAAACAAATCTCCTAATTCTTAATTTTTTCTATGCGTGTTTGCTTATGAAAAGTAAAACAGAGCATGTTTAATAACTTTCGACTTTCGAACCATATGCATCCAAGAATTTCAGAGTAGCCAAAATAAATAACATTCTTAATTAAATTTAAAATAAAGATTTCGACTTTCATAGAGATTTATTTTAGATCGAAATGACGTAGAAAATTGAAAAGACGAAAGTCTGATGATTTTCTCAACGTTTCATGTAGAAATTCTTAATTTGAACACAGTTATTCTTTTTGTATCAGCAGGTTTCATGAACTCAGATGTATTTCGATCATTATCAATGTTTACGTTAATTCCGTCTAATATTAATGTCAATTTGGCTAACTAATAAAAAAATAAAATAGGAAAAATAAAAGACGGAAATTTAAATTGCAATAATAATTTATTAAATATGGCGCATCAAGCGCAGCGAAGAAGTATTTTACAAAAGTGTGGCCTATCCATAGTCAAGCGTAGGTAGGTAGAATCGAGGACAATTAATTTATAACAAAAGGTAATCCATTATAAATAAATTAGTCTCTAGCGTAGGCGGCATAGGCGAGATCCTGCGCGGATTCGACAGGTTGATCCTGGAAAGACCTGTACTGGGCAGCTTGATATTCCCAAGGGCCATGTGCGGAGATCGGGGCTGCGTGGCTGTCAGCTGCAATTTTCTTGCAAAGTTGGAAAATAGCGAGACCGACGGAGACGACGAAACTGAAGAAGGAGAGCTGAAGAGCGTTCCAGGCCTTCAGACCGAGGACACCGATCGCCAGGGGGATGAGAGTCATCGCCTTCAGCAGAACGAACACGAGGATTGGGATGATGACCTTCTTGAGCTTCGACTTTCTGGCCTCCTCGACGGCGCGACCTTGGCCAAACTTTACGTCGAACGAGAGTCTGTCGTCTTGGATGTTACGGGCGCTAACTTTGACCGCAGACTCCAGCGGAAGCTTGAAAGTCACGTCGTGAGAGACCAAGTAGTTCTCCACCGTGTCCAGGAAGGATGCGTCACTTCGGGCAGAAGTTTCATCGACGGTCGTCTCCGTGTTTCGGGTTACTTCGACGCTTTCGGAAACCTAACGTTGAGAAAGTTTAGACATTGTACAGATCAGAGTGTATGCGCGATGCTTATAAATGTACCATGAGATTTGGGAACATACAACCTTCTTGAGTAGTATGGACTATTCAGGAAAAGCTACTATATTCTGTTGATAACGACAATGACATCCAAAAAGAAAGTCAACAGACAAGAAGAGATGCTACAATGACATTATCAGTAGAGATTATGATGTCACTACTAAATTGCAATATGTTTGAATTACAAGGATCTACAAAAAATTGTTCAGGACTCTGCAAGGGAGATCAATGACATCCTTCAGGACTTAATCAATGCTACTTCATAAGTCTAATAGGAGTCCGCAAGAGACTACTGATGGCATTCTATAAGTGCACTGACTTTATACAGATCAATACAAAGGAAATTCTTTGAAAAAATGAAATTCCCTAAACTCAATGAAGTGAAGACGTTGAAAGATAAAATCGAAAGTACTTTGTCTCCAAGAATAAGAAGTTATTTGTACCAACCTTGAAGTTGTCCTTGCGGAAGATCTGATCGAGAAGATTGAGAACCTTGAACTTCATGCACGCGACCTCGTCGTTTTTCTGAGCGCACTCGGTCTTGCTTTGGTCAACCATGGAGTCCATGCTGGCGCTCTTCCAGGCTTCGTGTTTGGCCGGTTGAGCCGCGGCGATGGCTACGATGCAACACAAAACGAGGAACTTCATGATGATCTCGATTTTGATAATTAGTTTTTGATATCTTAATTGATTCTCGTTGCTGCTGAAGGCGACGATTATTGACGATGGTTGTACTGCGACTGATGATCGTTCATCGGCCATGTGACTATTTATACGGGGGGCAGATATTCCTCGGTACCCTGGGCTTCGGAGCCCCTACCACGCAAAACGGAACGAATTTTCTTTTCGTTCAGTATGGTATTCGATTATCGAGGCCTCGTCGAGGCTCGCGCGTGGTTCGAATCGTCAACGAGCGAACCTCGCTCTCTATTAGCCCTCTTTCTCGCCTGCCGTACAAACAGGAAGCCACGCTACGAATCGACAAACAATGTCCATCGCATTGTCGAGAAAACTAGAACTTCGGCAATCCGAATTTCTTATCCTCGATAACATCTGCATCGTTCTCTTCATTCTGTCCCAATTTCACGCTTTTTCTAATACATCGGAAACAGCCAACGGATTTAGAAACTAGGGAAAACTTTATCTTCGTTTTATTCAAATATCAACTTCGAATGAACGAAATAACGGTTGACCATTGATTTATTCTGGATTACCGCTTTATGAATTCATACACTTGATCAATCAAGTGCATTGCGATCGGTTCACAGATGAAGAAGGAAATTCCAATTGCGTCTAACACCCAACACCAAGTTTCATCCCCCAATTCGGGCTTAAACTACAATTCAAAAAGAAAGTGGATCACAATGTCCCGATATCTTTAGACCTAACGGAATGTTCTTGGACGTGACGTTCCTCGAAAAACCGGAAGTCGTCACGGGGTCTGTCTTTTCATTACATTCGAAGCGTCGGAAGTCTCAATATCGAAAATTATAGTGGTACATCGTACGGCCGTTTTTTAGGAGATCAGTATTGGTGATGTTTTCGTGTGTACTTATTCGAAACACGCAAAGAACTTTCGACTCCGATTTTATGAATAACACGTGAGGTTTCGTTAATGTTCACTTCTGGGTTAATTTCGCCCCCCTCCCCCTCACTGTCTTCACGTCTTCTCCTCTTGCCCATTTTATTTCGCTCTGTACATAATTAACCAAGCGCCATATTGTTCTCGATCGAGAATAATTCGCTATTCGATACGCGTCCGTAGTTTCACGTGTGAGAAAATGCGACAAGATCGCGTCACAGACTCGAAAAATTCGTGTCGCTCGACTTTTTCTCGCCCGTTTTCATTCTTCGTTGTGTACTACGCTTTTTCCTCCCTCTCCGGTTAAGCGAATTCTAGGTATGATCCGTCAAACGTGATCGAGAATGGAAATACCATTTTTTTCGGGTCAATTCTTTTTTTTTGTCACGTTAGATCTGGGACAATTTTTATACATAAACAAAACTGAGTCTTATTGTTAGCTAACTCAATTTATGTTATTCTAAAATCCGAGATAACATTGTTCAGTCTTGTGTAATGTTAAATGAAAGAAAAATTATATGCATATACATTTTTTTAAATTGTGAATGAAAAAGTGCATTTTGTTTAAAAAACTAACAGAATTCGTTTGTTCCGTAATTTCTTTTTCTTCGTGGAAAAAATGTCCCCTTTGTTTTGTGAATTCGTCGTAGGAACAAAAAGTGTTCTACTACAATCCAGTTTAAAAAAAAAAAAATTGGAATGCAGGACGAAGAAAGTCTCCGCAACTGAAAGAATTCAAAATAATTTCCCTCTCGTTGCTCAGAAGAACATTTCAAGAAAGTTTTGTTTACTTCATTTTATTTGCTTTGTAAATTCTATTTTTGAAAACAGAACGAGATTGAAATAATTCAATGCTTTACAACTTATTAATATATCATTCTGTTTCTTCCATCTCGTTAAAATGGATTCGTTTTTATTATTAAGCCTATTTTTTCAGGATAATAAATAGAAAAGCGTGGTTTTTTTCTTATGAAATGAAAATATTTTTATTTTACAAAGGAGAGAAGAAAATCAATAAATATTAAATATAAATGGTAGGTCGAACGTTTTGATTTTGGCGCGTCGTTTATTTAATTTATTTTCTGTAAGCGTTGTAAGGTCCATTTGGGGCGGTGTCCCAATGGGGCGCAGGGGCAGCGTGCTCAACGGGGGGATGACCGTAGTGAACGACTTCGTAGGCGACCTTGGGTTTCGTCAACTTGAAAATGAGCATAGCCCCGCTTAGAACCAGTGAGAGAAGACCCAAAGTGAGCGCCTTCCATGTTTTCAAGGCGATCAGAGCAAGAGCCAGGGGTACCAGAGCAGTGGCCTTGAACTTGAGACCGAGCAGGAATGGAATCATCACTTTCTTGACGAACCCACGACCTGATGAAAAAATAGTTTTTTTTTTAAATTAAAAAAAACAATAAATTTTTTCATTTTAAATTTACTCAAATTTTTTACCATTGCGTAGTCATTTATCAATTTTTTTAAAATGATTGAACATTCTTAAAATATGAAATTAATTTAAAAATAACGTTAACATTTCAGTTTCGAAAAGTTTAAATGTTTCAATGCTCATTGTTATTATGCCATGGATCGGAATCGTCGAAGATTTCTTGCTGAATTTTCGATAATTTAAATTTAACCGAAAATATAATTCTTAAAATGTTTGCTGAACAAAACTCAATTTATGATTCTTTATCTCGAATAATGAAGAGCGTAAAAATAATTATTTTAGTATTACGTTATTCAAATAATATTTTTCTAACCTTGTCCGTTTGAGGAGTCCGAAAGCGGGATGGTAAGGCTCTTGGGGACGGAATCGACGAGGGATCTGGGTACGATATTCGATCCAACGATGGCTTCGGGAAGCTTGGCCTCGAGACGATGGGTCGAGAGGTAAGAATCCAATTTCTCGAGCATCAGAGATCGGAGAAGTTCCTTCCTGGCAGGGTCGACACCCTTGTACTCGGCGAGGTCATCCTCGATACTCGTCTCGTCGTGCATCTCTCGCGAACGCACGATGCTCAAATCTTGCGTTATCGGAACTCTTTCTTCCTTCACAACGTCGCTCAGATACGCCAAAACTTTCGGCTTCACGCAGGATAGCATCGATTGGCTATCAGCGCATCTGGAAAAGATATTATTTTTTGTCTGTACTAGTAAAAAAGTATTAAATGATTTTACTATAGTTATAATGTAAAAAAGAATGTTTTTTTTTATTTTCGTAGCTTACTCATGTTTTTTTTCGTAACCAATATTTAAATTTACTATTTTGACGATTAAATTGACGCAATAGTTTAGTAATAGTTTCGTGATAAACAAAAAAATAAAAATTTATTTGTTCTTCGTTTAAACATCGTAGTAATTTTTTAATTGCTCATGATTAATTTAATTTTTCAGTTACGAATATCGATAAAATCACTGAAATAGTATTTAAAGTAATTAAATGCAATTTTCACTTAAAATATTAATTAATACATTTTTAATCTGTAAGTTTAAATGTCACAATACTTTTCGTAGTTCTTTAATTAAAAGAATGTGAAGTCACTTGCAGCGATAAAAATATTCGAAACGAGGCACTTTGATGGATATTCACCTGTAGTAGATATTTTGCAGAACTTCTGTGGTCGTTCCAATATTTTGTGCTCCGGCAATGCCGGCCAGAAGGGCCAGAGAAGCTACCACGAAAAATCTCATGACGGATAAGAAAAAAAAATCGTTTGATCGATTTGCGAGGCCAAACACCGAATGCCTCGTGGTGAAACGACAACGCCGTTTTATAGAGCCGATCGGGGCTCACTTTACGTACGACACTTGAATTTTTATTACGTGGACGTGTCGGAGGAAAGAAAGGAGAGAAGAAAGCACACACGCCATTGTTATCTAGGGTGACAACGAGCCAGTCGACATTTTCGTCCAACTTTAATTTTTGAACGCGTCTCGTGGTCCTTTAATTTCCATTTTTATACAACAACACTTTTATTTTTTCAATACAATTTTCAATATTTTTCTCAAAAAACTACGACATTTTAAATGTAAAAAAAATTCTCGATATGAACGAAATCTGCTAAATCAATAAGAAAATACAAAAACTTACAAAAACACGGAAAGTGAATAAATATTTATAACGAGTAAGATAAATATTGCGAAATAAAACATTTCGAAGATTGTATAAAAGTAGAATTAATAAACGAGGGAAAAAAAAGAATGAAAATCTGATTTTACTTTCGTATACGTCGAGTTTTCACTATCCAGGATTATATCCGTGAATTTCCGGTTTATTTTCAAATAGCTCTCTCTTCTCTTAATTTATGCTGATGCAATCAAGAAGACTCGCTTTTTTTGGTAAATAGTATTACGCGTCGTTTATCAAAAATGCGTATCAAATTCTTCAAATTGTTTTGCATCGCGGAAACGATGGGACACTTTTACTTTTGCCCTAATTAATAGAATTGAATTATGAATAAGTATCCCGGATGTTGCCGATAAACATTACTTCAGAAAAAAATTTCGCAAGGAATCACTCAATAGTTTTGTTTGATAAATAAAATTCTACAAAGGTATCGATCATGGTGTAGGTAAGTAAATAATTTTTTTTTACAAAAATGATATTATTTTTGGATCCACTTTTATTACACATATCATTCAACATTTTTCCGAATACATCTTTCCAAAAACGTCACATTTCTTTATCGCACACTTATATCCTTTTATATGCGCACACACCTTTTATACTTAAACATAATTGGGTATGGCACCCGATCAATTACAAATAAATTCGAAAACAAATAAATAATTTAAATAAATAAATAAATAAATAAATGTAAAAATATGAGTTCAACTTCATAAGAGTATTTTCAAATGAGCACTATTTATTCTTTTTTAAGGGTCGATGATTTTGTTACGAAGTGGCTTTTATGTTAAAAAAAGTTGCAACTTATGCGAGTTGTACGAGATTACAGTAAAAATCGCGATTTCGCATTTATGAGCAACTTTAACAGAGCCACCCAGTCGTGATTAAATTCTTTATACACAGCTATGAACAGGTTAAAATTCTATATTCAAATAGAATTTTTGAAATTTCTATTAAAGTCGAAGTAACTCGAGGTTCTATTGGAAAAACGAATCATCAATGAAATCCAAGCGAATATGATCTCAGAACACAAAACGATAATATTCGGTGAGAATCAGTCAGTATTCCGTATCAACAAATTACCCAAATAAATCTTTCAATCAATTATTTTTCAATAAATACGAAGCCGCAACAAAAATTTGTTCACTTTAAATAATTTCTCAATTCACCAAAGTAACCATAAAACAAATGAATAATAAATTCTCAATAAATGAATAAAATTTTCCGAAATCGAATTTTTTCCCGTTGCGTTGAATTACGATAGATTCAGGAATTCTTGCACTCCGATCGGTTATTGGCAATTCGTGTTTCCAATAATTCGCATAAATATACAGAACGGGGTACGGGCGAGGTAGTCTCACGTTGGGACTTAGAACGGCGTGTTTGTCGATTTTCTCGATCCGCACGGTCGATTGATTCGCAGAATTTTCGTATTCTTATTCCGTGTTTATCGAGCAGGGATACATCCGAAGACAGTCCCCGCCATCCTGGCCGATTCTAGCTGCAGCAACGTATCGATGAAATCTCACACTGGAACCGCTCCCACTGTTTCCATGCTTCAGTTCCTGAGGATCCCTGGAAAAAGCGTAAAATCGCACATGAGATTGTGCACGAATATATCCAATTTTAGTGGTGAACGGGCCGAGACGATGTGACAGAAATACCGCCGGATATGAAAAGAACAATCGAAATTAACCTGCATACGCAATTGTGTCGACTAGCGTAAATAAAAGATAATGAAACTTTAAGAAAAAGAAGATAACACCAAAATAAATCTTTGTAAATTTCAAGAGTTTCACTGCAGAAATTTCAAAACGAGCCACTTTTTCGAAGATTTCTCAAATTTTTCACGCTTCTCTCAAAAATTGAAAACAAAGATGGTAATACTAAATTCGCAGCGAGAAAGTACTAAAGTAGCAGCGCGAAAGGGGAATAAAGACTGAGCAAAAAGTGCGAAGGAATGAAAAGAAGAAAAACGCGAGGCGGAGGAACGCAAGCTTAAAACAAGAACGGAAATCCACGTAGTGTAGCAATGACCTCATTGGCGCGATTCGGAGCGAAGGCGATGGCCACCTTTCTCCTTATGATCCGGAACGTATTCAAACACCGCTTAATACAAACTCCGTTCATAAACTGCCCGCATTGTGATGCATTTACTTGCCCGGTAATTAACAAGAAGCGGAAAGAATTTCTTTTGGAACAGTGACGCGAAATTTATCTCGACAACTCCAAAGAGTATTGTAAGGATTGAACACATCTTGGACAACGTCAACTGCATAATTTGCACTTAAATAAAGCGTGTTAAAAAGAATTACCTGGAGAGTTCATTAGAAACGAGATTGCTATGTGGCGAATATATCGTTGGGTTCTTGTACATGCTGCAAACAAGTCGTTCTCGGCAGTTTTCCTCGACAAATCTCATTTGACTAAAGATATCATCAAGTTTCTGAAGAATTGGTCCATAAACAGAATCATCGTAAGTTGAGACTTGATTGCTTGAGGATGACGCAACGCCTGGTGAAACGTTACTTGCCATTTGACTCTGAACTGGTCTTGCCATTTCGCGTACTGTTATAGGAGCAGAGTTCATTTTGCCTGGCTGAGCGAAAACGTTGAATGTTGTCTTAGCACTGTTTTTCGCGACTGGATTTGGTAAACCCGGAGTCACCACGTTGACGGTACTTAGACCAGGCAATTGAATGTTTATTGGTCCTGATGGAATTTGTGAAACTTGAGCTATCGTACTGGCAGCAGATTGAACGGACGTTCTTCGATTGAACTTCCCATGATCATCAACCTGTCCACTGTACGCCAAGCTCTGAGCGTGAGATGACCTTGCTGGTGGAGCACCATAAGTATTTGTCAGAGGCGGAGGGCCATAACTATTCGTTGGAGGTGGTCCGTATGTATTCGAAGGTGGAGGACCATAAGAATCCGTTGGCGGAGGTGGGGGTCCATAAGGATTTGCAGCATAAGATGGTGCAATCGGAATGGATCCAGCGATGATCGAAGAAATGTCGTCGTTCCGAGTCTGGTCATCGCCAATTCCCCATTCCTTCAACTCAGCCAAGTCCTTGCGGAGTTGCATCTGTGGAGCCGGATAATCGTATCCTTCGTGGTCATCGGAATGAGGCGAGTGCGAGCTGTAGTAACTTGGCACTGGCACCGGGACCGGTACATGGTGATGGTGGTGAGCGACCTGATAAAGAGTCAGAGAGTCAGAAACCTCTTTGGAAAATTGCCAGTCTTATGACTGGAGGTCGCTTGACTAATTTCATTACGATTAAAAAAGAGTCACCTGGTGATGGTGGTGATGATAACGATTCGCCTGACTGGAATAATAGCTTGAGCAAAGTTTGAATACATTTGCGAATGCTGGCACTAAGAATAGTAGGACCTTCAGGAAAAGCTTCTTTGCCGCTCCGACTCCGAAGAGGAATGGAATCACGAAGAAGAATTTGACCTTGATCAGCTTGATCAATAAAATAAGAGCAAAGAAGCTCAACAGCAATTTGCTTTTGATGAATTTTTCTGCAAAAAACAAAATCATCATATTAATATTGTATAAGTTTCCCAGGGTGACAAATCGGGTCTATGTCCTTACTTATTTTTTTAAAGAATAGTCTTCCTTGCTGTGTCTCGACTTCTTGTTGACTAAAGTCCACGCGGATCAGAGCACCTTTTTCATCGATCTCACGTGGACTTATTTTTACGGTTGAGCCTTCGAAGATATAATCCGGCAATTGGAGCTCGTAGTCACGTGTTGAGAGGAATTTGACAGCTTTGTCACGAAGTGCGCCCGTTATTTCTTCGAGGGGAGTCAGTGGTTCATTAACTTCATCCTCATCACTTTCAGGATCGATTTTTGATTCCAGTCGATCGTTCGATTGATTGTGATCACCAGAATCTTCCACTAAATTCTCAGCCACATTATGGCTATCGTTCGATTGTTTGAACATCGCCTCATAGTCAAGGCTGTTTTTTCTCAACACAAGCCCGTTAAAGACAGTGATATTGTCCCGTTCCACGAATGTGTTATCCAGGTAAGTGTATGCGTTCTTCTGGATGCAGGAGAACGACATTTTCCTGCTGCAGTCGTTGATTATTCCGTTCCATAATTCGTTCCCAGTGGAATTCCAACCAAGCGCGTATAAATCGATGTACCTCGCATAGGAACGAAGTCTGTCGAAGCTGAAGAGCTTGGTACCACTCACAGTGTAATACGACAAGAAAATAAGGATAATCGTCCTTCGCAAAATCATTGTTGACGATCAAAAGGTACTAACAGATTTGAAGTATAATTTCAAAAAATATAAATTTCATGAAATTATAAACATAATCCAAAAAGGTTTCGATGTTTTTACAAAAGTATAAAAATGTTCCACAGGAGTTCTTGTATACTTCAAGAACTATTGTAGAACCACAAAGCTGAAGAGACACAATGTCTTTACAAGTACTATATCAGATTCTCAACACGCTCGATCAGATGGAATCCCGAAATTTTGAAACGCGAAGACGTTCGACGACCTCGTTCGACTAAAATGTCGTATCCCTTTGAAAGACTGTAGCGAGTACAAATTTTTGGAGGATCACGTTCTCTTTGTATAGCTGCCACCACTTCGTCGTCGATATTCCCCCACCGCTTTCGTTTCCCTTTCTCTGCCTTTTTTTCTCCCAACGGAGGAAAAAGAACTCACAGATTTGGATAATTTTCGTTCCCTGTTATTATCAATCCATCTTAGACGGAACTTTATCCAGATTTCCTGGTGATAAATGAGTCGCACAAGCCTAACGACTGGACTTGGCCAACGATTCTCTGAGCACTTCCTCGTGTCTTCGTCTCTCGCCTATCCCACTTAGCCGGGTCGTGCTCGAGTCCCGAGTCGAGACTTCACGACCTGTTGTCGGCACGCGCACGCACGTCGCTCCGATACTCCGGGATGCACGTAAGACCGCATGAGCTCGGAACAGGCACACGGATAAGCGCGAATCCGAGCCGCCAGTTGTTGCGTTCTTCAGTTACGAATCACACCAGATTGACCGGTATTTCACCCGTTTTACCTCAATTACCGGTCAAATCGTTTTGTACTTTTTTATCCCTTTTTTTTGGATCCCCTCTTTTATTTTTCTCCTTCTCCCTTTTTTTTCACATTGATCCTCCTATCATTAAATTTTGTATTTTTTGCTCTTCTTTTTTCCTTCACGTTTTACCTTCTATCGTTAAATTTTGTAGTTTTTGCTTTTCCGTTTTCGTTCACGTTTTTTTTCCCTGATCGGTAAATTTTGTACTTTTTTTCGTCACTTTTCGTTTTCTCCGTCAGTGATAGGTAGAGATGCGCTTCTCCCGATCTCTCGCTCAAAACTAACTGGCTGGGCAGTCCTCCGGTCTCCGCGGTTACGAACGCCGGGCCCCGGCAAGTGTGTCAGAGATACTCCTACTCTCCGCGCGATCAGGGACCCAACCGAGGAAGGTCATTATCTTCGGAGCGCGCCAATGTTCCGACCTGCTCGCGCTCGCTCTCTTTTCCACACTGCAACATCATTTGTCCCCTCTCGTAATAATCCTCGAGTTACGAGTCTATAAAATTTCTGCGATTATACGATGACTGTGGAATTGTTTTTGCGTCAATGGAACTTGAGTCGCTTTTCACGTTCTCAGGATTCATTGATCGTATTTATATACGTATATGGATACGTTTTTGTGTAGCAGTTTTCTTTGCATTTATTAGAATTTTTATTGCTGAGATAGAAACATCCGTTCGATACAGATTGTTTTATTCTAGGAATTCTTATTGTTAACAAAAAACACCAAGTCGACTGAAACGTTGTATCCATTAAATAATTTGCCTTAATATTATCTGTAAAAAAATTTTATTGGATTTCTGAAATTTCATAATTATACTGTGCACGTTTTGCTAATTAAGTCAAATTTTGAATTGATTGTAAACATTTTTATTATCAAATGAGAATTGCTAGCTAGCTATACTAAAAGATTCCTTTGAAAGAATTCTTAAACTGCGCTTGAAAAAAACCTATTTAGGTTTTTTTATAATTTTGCAACAAAATGACAATTTTGAAATTAATGGTACTTGTGTTGGTTTTTCAAAGCGTACGGTTCTCAATAATTGAAGATGAATCCTAAGCAGATCACTCGATGACATGAATCATTTTATATATAATGATAGACGACATTTTGATTTGAAAGTTGAAGACGATACGTGCGTGTGTCACGAATGAAGTACTTTTTGTTTTCACCGACGATCATGTTTCTTGAAGCCTATAATTTTCATTTATACAGGTATTTTGAAGTCGATTGACAGATTCTCAAAGTAATTTGATCTGGATAATTAAAAAATCGTTATTACATTCCCGAGACATTTTTTTTCCGTTTAAACGACACACATTTCATTCGATTTCGTGGTTTTGTTCCTCGAGGTAGACTTAATATGTTTATTTCCTAGTTCGCAGAAACAAAACTGAAATCATTTTTCAAAGAGATTGTTAAATTTTTCTCTAATTCAATTAGAAGTTTTCTGAACCCGTGTCCTGTAAACGTCGTTGAAGCCGCATAAGAAGATGAGCTATTTGTATAATGAGGAGAGACAATTTGTGTGAGTAAGAGAATGAATGAAAGTTGCGGGGGTCCGCACAGCGTGAAGATAAAGCGGTGGACTTCGGAATTTGCGTAAATCGCTCCAACCGCAAGAAGAGTTGCGAATGTTTGATGAAGATTCGGATAAGAATAAAACGGGACGTGAAAGAAAATCCGAGACTTCTCGACGCTATGGTTGCAAGGTCGTTAGTTTCCAACGGCTACGCTCCGCTTCCTGGACCAAGAAGCGCCCGCGGAGCGTTGCGATACTTCCGTGCCGACGTTTTTTCCGCACCCAGTGCATCGATCTTGCCTCAGGCTTACACGCAATATTTTCACCCGCCATCGTCACGAATAAAAAAAGAAAACAGCAAACGAGAAAACAATCGTCGTTGGCAATTTCTATTTTTTCCAACTTTTTACAAAATTGGTTTATCCTAAAAAAAACATTCAAAGAACTCAAACCTTGTGGAGATATTGTATCCATTCTTTCATCATTATTTTCTTAGCATTTCTTAACCACAATTGTTTACAGTAAACCATAATGGTTCAGAATATTTTTGCATGGTATTTATTTTGGCAATGAAATTATCCTATATTAAAAAATGTTAACTTTTTATGATATTGATAAATGAAATCTATTGCCTAATATTCATTGTTCCAGAGACGAGAATTGATTCATATTGTGACCATGTAACATAAATTAATATTCCCAACAGTCGATATTGGGAGGTTAATTATAATTTCACCTAAGTTTTCCCAGCATTTCCCCAAAGTTTCAATAAATATTGAATTGAAATATTGTATTATAACACTGCAATATTAATGTCATGACATATTAACAATTACCAATCATGCTGTGTAGGACATGATAATTCAAATCAATTGAATCAAAAAATTTGGTGAATGACAATTCTGATGATAATAAGATCGCATCAATCATGAAATTTACGATAAATCTAAAATAACAAGATCTTGTCATTAACATCAGCATAATCATGATCATGCCAAAGGCGAAAAGATGATATGACCGTGGTCTGTGACAGGAAGTCATCGTACTCCGGTTTTTGATCTACCAATTCAAAAACAAAGAATAAAAGGATCAAGAAAATATGTATACATACATTCATATACGTTTTGTATGAAATATACATCAATAGTCTCGGAGCGGAACAGGTCTTTTCGGACGAGCCGGGCCAACCGGTCGATGACGAAAAATCCGAGCCGAGAGAAGAAACGAGCAGTTGGAATTCCATTGACCCACTATCCGCGCGACACGAACATTAATAGTTGGGTCGTTAGGTCACTGATGTCCATTTTTAAAATATTTATTCTAAAGAGAAAAAATTAATGATCACATTTTTTTTTTCATAGAAAGAGTATCACTGACGATACTGTAATTACATGGAAAACAAGAAAAAAAGGAAATGGAATAAAAAGAAACGCCTATCGTTTCAAACGTTTCCATGACTCGATTGCCAACTTCCTCAATCAACAACAGAAAAAGACATTTCGGACGTCTTCCTTTTTTGCTCCTAATTTTTTCTATCGGATCCCAGATCTGTTCGGTTCTCGGGAAATCATGAGGTACAACTTAAGACAATGAATGTAATTACGATTTTCGTGAACATAAAGATAGATCTGGAGAGTCTCGACGTTAAATCATCCGCGAAAGAACCGGTTGAAAAAAATGTGAATACTGAAACGGTGCTCGAGCAAACACCTCTAACAGTGTCTCTAAGTAGAATTCTCTTTTTAAATTCTTACCATGTGGCAGATGCCATTCCCTCAATAACCATGAACTTTTATTCATTTAATAACGATACAAAAATTAGTGCAAAATAAAAATAACTGTATAAATTTTTTATCACTTTGAGTCAATGTTTAATTACATTTTTTAAGAAGTATTCAAACGTACATTCAAAAATATTCTCGTAAATAAAAATTATTAATTATTTATCAATAAACAAACATTTAAATGTAATAATATAATAATAAAAAGGCCAAATTTTATTTAAAAAATATGCCACATTATAATAATGAAAATAGAAAATTTGAGAACAGAATATAATAAATATTGTTACAAATCTTCGAATTTATAAACTATTGAAGAATTAATAAAATTAAAAAATAAATGTTACGTAACGTGAAATTAAGTGTTTAAAATGTGTTTGCACTTAAAGCAATAAGAGTCAACAGTCGTTCGTGCATTCGTGCGTGCACTCGGTGGCGTACCGCGATGGGACTTCCGGTCCGGAGATAAAGAGCGAGAGCGTGCCGGGAGTCTCGACTCCGAGGAAAGTGAATCGTCGTCGTCTCCGGGACAGGTGCCTATTTCTCTAATCTTGAGAGAAATGGAGGCGCGACATGAGAAGAAAATTTAAGTATAGCGGAAAGTGTACTCGTTCGATCGATAATTTATATTTTTCACCTTATTAACTTTTTTATTGATATGCAAAAACAGCTCTCGCTGATCTGCTCGAGATTCCTTGAACATAAACAGGTCTAGCGTTACGCAAGTATTTTTTTCTGTTTGTTTTGCATTTGATTTTTTAATTATTTTATAGGTTTTGTTTACATGTGTGAGATCGAGTAAAATGATCGGAGCGCCTCGTTTCGATACCGGGTTGCTCGATCACTGGGTTGACTAACGGTTGACGAAAGAACGAAAACGCACTCGACATACACACGCGCTAACGTTCTGTCCACTCTTTTTCTCCTTCTCCAAAGCCTTCGGTTTCTCGATGACGCTCGAAAGCTCGCGAGCTCGCATCGTCATCGAAAAGGGTGTCGCCCGAATCGAACGGAGCCGGAACTGCAAAAATTCCCGACCACAATTGGCAAACATCCACGCGGCCTGATTCGAAAATCAATTTTTTCCATTGAGCTCGGTTCGGCTTTGCAGCTGCTAAATTTTTTTGTGAAAATAAAAAATTGTGCAAGGAGTGACGTAAATATCTCAATTATTGAACGTGCTCCAGTAGTTGAATAATTTCATCTCATGTTTAAATTATTAGAAAAGATATCCAATTTTTAACTAAAATGGGACATCTTTTGGTGTTCAATGTTTCGGAAGTTTCCTTGTTTTCTATTCTTATAATTATCAGAAAGCAACTATTTCCTTTTTTTGTTAATCAAATTAATTTTGTTTTTCAAAGTGTTAATTAAAATGTAAAATCGATACTCGCAAAAACACCATCAAGATGGTGTAAAAAAAGGAGGCAAGTACATTTTTTCATAGTGTTGTGGTAAATAATAAAGAGATTTTCGTACCATGATAAGTCTGCTAAATAATAATTTGAATTATTGAAAAATAATACATACGAACGAACTTATAAATATATAAAACTGCAATCAGACTACGATAACAATGAAGAATAAAATTTCTAAAAAAATACTTGCCGAAATATATTTAATAATAAACCTCCTTTTTTTAAACCATCTTGATGGTATTTTTGCGAGTATTTGACTTCTTTTTGTAAAGATTCGTTTGATGCCCATTTATAACCATTAAAATATTTTTTTTCAATTGAACCATTTCAACTTATTGGTCCTGCTTTTATTGTTATTATATAATTTGTTATTATTTTGGCTTATTTCTATGGATAATTCTATATTTTGAGAAAGTTTTATTAACATTAACAAGGAAAGGAATATGAAAAAATATAACCTTTATATCATCGAAACCTAATCTTCAAAAATTTCGCAAACTGAAACAAAAAATTAACTTTCTATTTACCATGGTGCTGCAAAATCGAAGAATATGTCGAAATATTGAATTTTTAGTCGTCACTACACTATTATATCGATTAAAAATTTTATTTTATTTCATTCATGTATTCACGAATGACCGACCACGGCAGAGATCGCCGAAAGAAAGAGAATTTGACGTTCAATTTTTGACGTATGCACATCTGACGGTTTGCGAAAAAATCCCGATGCGAAAAAGTTTGACAGCTAGGGGCTAAAAATTTCGATAAAATTAATAAAATGATGATAAAGTTTGATACCTTAGACAAAAGTAAGCGGGATGA
>JAPYYX010002175.1:0-17921 GCA_030522605.1 Cremastinae sp. B BG-2022a | reverse complement strand
GTAGTGGAAATAATGTAGTTCAATAAAATTTGAATTTGAAATTACCGCCAAATATTTATTAGCTTTAAAAGCTAGTTATCGTTTTAAACGCTAAAATTTTTTTTTGGTCAAATCATGTGTAATATGATCATATTACACACAAAAATTTGTCCGACAAAAAAAATATTTGACAAAAAAAAATTTTTTGACAAAAGAAAATTTTGGTCAAAAAAAATTTTTATTGGTGTGATCACATATGATCACATCATATTACACATGATTTGACAAAAAAAAAAATTTTTTTTTTGACTAAATTTTTGAGGGAGGCCGTCTTGCCCCGGTCTCCCCTACGTCATATAAGCCGAAAATAGACCGTGGAATTTGTTAAATAAACTTTCCAACGCAAAAGAAATAGTCCAGTCGAGTTTGTTGAAAAAACGGCTTTGAATTTCATTAATTCTAGACCGCAAAATAATTGCATCCACTTTTAGGGAGGTCCGTGGGAGGCTAAAACCAAAAATGCGCAAAAAGAAAATGTGAAGAATTGCATGAATAACAATTTTAGTCTTTACCTTTCTTGTTGTAAAGTGAAAGATAAAAAAGTTATAAACGTTGACGCTTAAAATCAAAAATTCGTGTGGGGCTTAAAAATGATCGACTTTTTAGTTTTAGCCTCCCATGGACCCCCCTAAAGGTGGGTGCAATTATTTTGCGGCCGAGAATTAATGCAATTTAAAATGCTAACCCGACTGGACTAAAATAATTATAGAATAATTGTTTTGAAAATCTAAAAACTCAGATATTTTTTTTTTTCCGATTAAATGAAAATTCATCTTTTACTTTCGTCTAAGGTATCAAGTTTAATCGTGCCTTCTTATTAATGCCATCCACATTCATGGCCCATAGCTGTCAAACTGTTTCGCATGGACACAAATTGCGTGTGTAATTTTTATTCGTTATTTTTTCATAAATGTATATACAGATTAAAATTCCTGACGAACTGACCTTTTAATATAACTCTCACTGGAAGTTGACGATTTCGATGCGATATTTTTGCTTTTTCTTTTTTCGTTTTTTCCCATTTATTTTTTCAAATATAAAAAAATGAAGCGAGAAGTTGATGACTCACCTATAACAGAGAGAAAAAAATATCGATTAGATTCACTAATAATTTTATTAGTATAGAAAGATTTTCAATAAAAAAAATTAAATTAAACTATCTATGTAACTTTCGGATTATTCGACATCCAGACTTTAAATTTCAGATTTTTTTTCAAAGCTCACCGCTCCCTTTGATCTGGCGATCGAAGTCAATTAATGAGATGTTTAAATAGACTTTGGTTGGACCGCGTGACTAGTCTGGCGATGTTCATGACCGAATTTTTTTTATAGTAAAGTTTATTTTTATTGCGAAATTGCTTTTTGCCTACAGATGAATATTCGCGGCTTAATACATACTCATTCATACATTCATTCATTTCATAGAGACTTTTTGAAAAAAGGAATGCGGAACCCCCGGAATGATACACGTATAAACAATCATTGTACATTTTAATTTTCTAACTGAAGAATTGAAAGGACGAAGCGGGAAAGAGTTTCAAAGATTCAAGGCTAACTCTAATAATTTCTTTTAAGAAAGTAATTAGATCTTGAATTTTTCGAGAAAACGAAAAATATATGTATAAAACGCCTGAATAATTCTGGATATGAAATGAACCGTATAGAGCTCCCGAGAAGTACAGGAATTTCTATAATCGCAACTCGAAAGTTCTGGAGAGTAAAAATTGTCAGAATCCGGGATGCAAAAAATGCAAGTGAAAAGTCAACCAAGTGTAAAATTAATTCTAAAAAAGGAACAAACGAAAAAGTTTTTCATTCCGAAACTTTTTCGTGCCCGCAACACAAGACGAGAATGACAAGTGCACAATTTCTAAAAACAAAAAGAAACAACGGTAAAAATGAATTTAAAAAGCGTGATGAAAAGGAAAAAATTGAGAAATTTCTCTTGCTGGCTGGTGGAACCCGTGGAGAAAATTTTTCGGGGCGATCCTAACTGAGATCTGGGCCTAGAATTAATTCAATTTAAAATACTAACCCAACTCGACTGAAAATGAAATCTCTCCGACGTCACAGAGGAAAAAGAGAAACAAATTTCTGATCGAACGAGATAAAATATTGGTAAGGTTGTGGGAGGGGAGCCCATTATGTGTAAGTATTATTCGCATGAATTAATGTGAAAAGGTTGACAAAGATAATTTATTGATAAGTGGAAAGGCGACAGAAGTTTTGAGATTCTACGCAGGGAGAATGGAGTTTCGGTGAACATTATTGATTTCTCCTACTCAACGCGATGATTAATGAAGCGAACGCATACGAGAATACAAATGATGCATATGGACATTCCTGATCCCCTCGTAAGGCTAGACCAGAAGTTCTCCATTGACATAAATACACGTGTAATATCAAGGAATAAATCTATACACGTGTGTACGGAGTGTTGATAGCCATACCATGGATGTTCTTCGACGATGAGAACTATTGGAACTGGTAACGTCATCGTTACATTCATTGAGTTAAACTCGTTTTGTTATTGTGACTCGAGCAAAATCGTGAAATCACTGTTTACCAATTAATTATTTATAAAAAAATATATATTTAAGTATATGAATTGAAAAATATTCGTTCAAAAACGGTGATACTTCAAAAAGTATTTGAATCTTGTTGGATATGGCATGGATATCTTCATTTCCAATTTCATGAAAAAGTCCCTAGATAAAAAAACTGTTTTTGGGAGACTATGCATCAATAGAAAGATGTATACAAGTAGCAACATTTTTTCGACAAAGCGCCAAAGAAAGAAGTAACGAGAAAAGGAAAAAATGGAGAAAAGCGAGCTCAGGTTTAATTGTATTAAAGACTATTTGCTTGAATAATCTCGAAAGAGGGAGGACGATACTCCGAGCCGTTGCATCCTCGCCACTTTTCAGAATGAGGGGCGAGAGGACGAAAAGAGGATCTTCTGCCTGCTCGCAAAGTTCTCTTTCGAGTAATGAACCAGAGAATAGTGGAACGAGCAGTAAAGAAAGGAGAGGAGAAGGGGGAAGAGAGAGAGAGAGAGAGAGAAAGAGAGAATGAGTGAGTGAGTCAGCGTGGAAAAGAGGAAGTGAGTCGGAGTAAAACTTGAATATTTTGCCACCTATACTATCGCACTACATATTCTTGTAACAACTACGGTTGAAGCTTCAAGTTTATTCCAACGAGCATAATACGTAAATATGTATCTATAGGTATGCAGAAGTAGCGACCAGTAAAGAGACAAAGGAGGATGAATAAAAATGAGGGTATAGGGAGAAAGAAAACGAAGTAAAGAAAAGGAATGAATGTGCGAAATATAATCTGATCGTGAACCACTTTCTCCAGTTTTTTTCCTCTCTCCGTATCTCTTCCACCTTTTTTCAAGTTTCGTGATTCTATATAGGCTCATTGCAATGAAGAGAGATGTATGCACGGAGCCGTTCTCCTCGCGAGGCGCATAAAAAAATGCTAACGAGATATAAAGATGAAGAGTGAAAAAGAGCAGTCTTGTAAACGAGATGGAGACAAAAAGTGAGCGCATTAGAAAAGAGATTTCATTCGATATTTTAATACTTCAGACATGCATGAGTATATATATGCATGTACATAATACATATACATATGTATAGTATTTGTTAAATAAACTTTTTCGATAAGTAAAAAAAAACATGGCAAGTAATAAAATAGTTGTTACAAAAATTGTACGAAATCATTTCGAACCGAGTAGAAAAGAAATATTTAATTTTTTTTTAATTACCCGTAAGTAAATATATGAAAATTGATGGTATGACTAAATTCCAGTTTATATATTAATTGGAAACTCAGCCTAACGATTAAAATTATCTACTCATCCACGTCAATTTTTGATTGTGGAATCGATGCAGAAATTTACCAAGTAACATTTCTGTTACTTGATGGTCACAAGATAATTTCATGTAATTTTTGCAATGATTAGTTCATTATTTGGCATTATTTTTCACTTTTTTGAAAAAGTTTTTTTTTAATATTTCACTCCTTTTCTTTTAAAAAAGAATTAATGAATATAATGTTGTTTTATAATTAACCGTATAACGAAGCTAAAGAATGTGTAGCATATGTATACCAGTCTGTCCTCTCTATCCTAGTACGGTCGATCTCCCTCAGTGTGACCCAGCGCAGTACAATTCATGTTCCTCATTACGGTCTAGCAGAGTACGGTCTATTTTTCTTAATGTTAGTACTATCATCCTTAGTACATCTTAGTACAGTACTTTCTATGATCCTGATTAAGGTCTAGTACAGTATGGTCTATTTTTCTTAGTACTGTCTATTAACCTCAGTATAGTCTAGTACAGTTCGGTTCTATGATCCTGATTAAGGTCCAGTACAGTATGGTGTATTTTTCTTAGTACCGTCTATCAATCTCAGTATAGTCTAGTACAGTTAGGTCTATGCTTCTCATTATACGGTCTAATATAGTCGGTATGATCTATCATTCTCAATACGGTCTAACTCAGTACGGTGTATCGATTATAATATAGTCTATCTATCTTCATCATGTCTATTTATCCCATCATGGTACAACTCATGTGTAATTATTTTATTAGTTCAGATGCTAAGTTTTCTTTCACTGAATTATAGATATTAAGAGGTAATAATTATTACTTTTTTTTATTACACGAAAGGGAGGAAGTTTTTGGTCGTCAAAGAGGGCGACGTTTTGGTTAGACCCGTGTCCACTTACTATTCACGAATATGCCTGGCACTAATCAGCCGGAACTGCTTATTCTCCAAAATTGTTTAGACCCGGTTTATCGCAATTATGATATCACTGAAATAAAACTTAATTACTCCACGTAAAATGATGAAACTAATTGCATCGGCACTGGAAGTTTCACTTAAATATTGAAAAATTATTCACGTGGCTTTTTTTTCCTTGCAGATAATGGAACATAAAATGTAACGCACATGCAAATGTCTTGCATGGATTTTAATGATTATTTTTTGTTTGTTTTCTTCCTTTGGGCTGCGGTATCAGTTTCATTTACCACGTTCACCTCGTTCAATTCAGAGAAATATCACATTGACTTTATAATGTTATGCCAGAAAGAGGGAGAGCGAGAGCGAGAGAGAGAGAGAGTAAATTTAGATAAAGAGCAAAGGGAGGGAAGAGGGACGTGAAATATCGCATGTTTAATCTATTAAATTTTAGATACGTGTATGCGTGCGGCATATGCGATGCAATATCGGTTACGGGACATTTAACATTTCTACCAGCGAACGAGACGAAGAGAGAAAGATAGGAATGGAGAAAGAGAAATCGTTTTCTCTCTCGGTCATTATCCATCGTGACTCGGCTGTCATTCACTTGACACGCGACGCCGGCCACAGCATTTTATTCCGCGCGCACACGCGCAAGCTCGCAAAAATAACACACGGGCATTATAAGCCCTCCTCGTAACATGTGAAACACCTACGAATGAATCCAGCGTGTGCAGATATTTCGCGGCTTAAGCGCATATAAAACCCTATTGTCGAGAATCTATACGGTGCGTCATTATACGTTCAGCATTGTCGTCGTATGGAAAATACACAGCTATAGGGAAAGAGAGAGGGAGAGATTAAGGGCAAGAACGAGAAGGAACAAAATAGCAGAGAGGAAAGAGAAAGAGAGAAAGAGTGACAAAGATAAAATATTCAAGCGTACGAAATCCAACGTGTATGTATAGCTGTCTGCTCTATATAGATATAAATATTTGTTTATTAATCTCCTGCCAGGATTGACATTCCCGAGCTTTCAATCGAAACGTTATCAAAACTGCAATCGCACGAGCTTCGTTATTATTCTTGGCATTTTCATTGTTGAGACGTGCTGTTGTCATTATACTTATCATCAAACCCCTGATTTACGCTCACGTATATACATGTGGTACTCATTGCGTACTCGCTGAATTGTTTATTCGATCATTATCTTCCAAGTCTAAACAAAATGATTGCTGTCATTTTCTCTAATTAACTTTCAAAGTCATTATCGAAGTTATGTAATGTCATTTTTTTACAAAATGATATTTTGTAGGTTTTTCAACGGACTTTTATTCGGGATTCGAGGGGTCACTAGTCCGATCATTATTTCTGTGTTAATGATGGGAAATTCAAAAATGTCGAAAATTTCATAAAATTTTGGTGGGAATATGTTCTTTGAATATGAATCGAATATATTATAAACATTCAATTTTTGTAATTTTTTTTTCTGCTTGGTTTTTCAGTAATTCTACTTTGAAAATTACGTGTATAGGCATCGCGTTCATATATGTATGCAGGTATACATTCCATGCATACATGGGAATTCGTGTACAATAGTGAATAATTCGGGATACAGAAAAATCTGAAAAAATGTGTTTCTTCATATTTCTGGCTGTAGAATGCAGTCGCAAATTTTATTAAATTCTCTACATACTGATTTACCTGCCCGTCCTCGTTAGATTAATAATGAATATCTTCTAGTTGAATAGTTTGTACTAATTTAAATTTGATGCCTCTCGATCATTTATTTATGAGGAGTCTGCAAATTTGTTTGGAAGCAACACACTAGCCTCTATGGGTATTGAGTAATGTGAAACACGGAGCTATACGTTTGCGGCAGATCTCAACAATGAATACTTGGAGGATTCACTTTACCATCTGGCTTGTGCTTCGGTGTACCGGAAATTGAAGAATCGTAGGGAAAAGCGAACTTAGAACAACATCTGCTTCACTTCTCTTCCTCTGTCTTCCTCTCTACTTCTCTCTTCTTTCTCTTTTTTTCTCTCATTTATGCATCGACGAAATTTTTTTCTCTTTTTTCGACATTTTTTTTCTAATTTATATGCCATCGACCTTTTTCCGGTTCAGAAAGAGAGCAAAAAGAGAGAATAAGAAAATATGTATTGTGCAGATATGTAAACCACGAAACGAGGTCTTGTTGAATGATATTAGAGTAATCTCGTCATTATAGACGAGTTTGATCAATTTCGTCGATATTATTTATTCCTGCATGGTCAATCCAAAAAAAGATGGTTTCTTGTTTTTGGAGAAGATTAAAAACAATCAGATTTCATACTCTCTCTGACTCAGATTACTTTTCACATATTTATTGCATAAAATTGTAATTTTCAAATACAATCATCAAATATTGAATTAAAAAAAGCATCAAGTAGAGTAATTAAGTATCTATTTGAGATGACACGCCTGTAATTTGTTTTTGCTCCTGTGATTTGCAATTTAAGAGGCGATCCTATGATAACCGCGAGAATTATAACACCCCGCAAAATCTCGTTATTCATAACGTTTAGGTACTTTTTATTATTGCCAGTCTGAAGCTGTTATATGGGTCAGAGCCTTGGAATTCGATTTTGAGCAATTGTCTAGAAAATAACCTCAAACCTGAAGAGGGGTTGGCGGGAGGGGAGGGGGGTTTTGTGGATTTTGACTTCGTAAATGAAATGGCAAAGTGATGAACAGACGGCGGTCACGCTCCCATAAAAAATGATGGAGTTCCAAAGTTTTCGAAAATTACCCCACTTCGGGAGCGGGCAAGATGAGAGTGGGGGCAATTCATATAGTTGTTAGGCTCCTAAAAACAATATTAAAGCGCAATCCAACCCCCCCCCCATTCAAGATATTATTTTAATAAAATAGGGAGGGGGGTCACCCCTGGACCCCGGACGAGATTGTATATATAATCGAGCACAAGAAGCGTAGGGGGTAGAGTGAGTGTTAAAAGAGTTTTTTAAAATGAATATCTTTACAAGAGGGGGGGGGGGGCGTCCACCACTTATTTTCTTCGTCATAGGAATGCCCCCTCTATGAACTCCACCTCTTTCGCTGACTCTCCGGGGATGGGACCATAATCTAGATAATTATATGTAAATATTTCATCGTGAATATCGTTGCAGGAAAAGAGGGGTGATCGCAGCAATTCCTTTTCACGATCGCATTCAGGAGGTCGAAAACTATAAATCCTGCCCCCCAAGTGAAATTATTTTGTTAACATTTATCCAATATACACATAAATAGAATTGAAAGCGTGTCTGTTTTCATGGTAAAAAGGAATCTTGAAGAAAGAAGTATTTTTTATAACTTTTCATTTTTTATATTTTTTATAAAAAAATGGTCAAAGGTGAACGACATCGCTGAAAACTTTCGTATATGTTTCAGGGCCAGAGGTAGAGAGAGAGAGAGAGATATATTAGTAATATTATGTATATGGAAGTTTGGTATTGAGGAAAAAAGTATGAGAGTCCTGACGTGCGAGAATATATTTACCGAAATCTACGGAAGTTTTATGTTCTCGTGCATTATGGAGGGTGCATATAAAGAGAACCAAAAGACAGAGAAGGAAAATTGAGAGAATGAGGGCGTCAACCATAGGAAGTGGAAAGGAAATATGCAAGGGAGCTGTTGAAAAAAAGTGAAAGAGAAAAAAGGTAAAAGGGAGAGCAATAAACTGTGCATTTCATCTAAAAAGGGCGAGAGGTTTGACGACAGCTGGCAAAGGCAGTTACAAGTGTGCGAGTATTCGTACCAGTGACCACGATAAAGTAGAAAAACGAAAAAAAAAAAATCAAAAATGAAGCTCGAAGGAGGTTGAAAAAAAAATTCAACAGATCGAACGCGCCTTGAAACCGTCGGTGCTCAGGAATTAAAATGGCAATAAAAATAAAAATCTACGAAGTATAAAAATTAAAATACCAAACAGAACGTAAATATTCATTCAATTGGTAAAAAATAACTAAATTGAAGGCCATATTGACAGAAAAACTTTTGATTAATAGAAATCGGAGAATAACAAAACTAAAAATGGAAAAAAAATTGCAAAAGGAAAAAATTGTTAAATCAAAGATAGCCGAAAGAGCCTGCAGAAAATGATGAAAGGATAAAAAACGACAAGGTCGATTGAAAAAAATTGAATGAAGGATGGAAATTGCTCGAACCAAATATTGTGAGAGAAATGGCCCAGAAAAAAGAAAACAAGCTCAGAACGAGGGTGAAAAAAGAGATGAAAAAAAGAGAGCGAGGGTATAATAAAACAAATTTTTACGGAGCACGCGATCATAACGGTAAGGGATGATTTTCAATCTTTTTTCCTCGTACATACGTATATATACCACAAAAAATTCTGTATACGTATTTATATATATAAAGAAAATATGTGGGGATTAGTTCTATTAATCTTGAGTCCGCGTGCATCGATAGACGAGAAATCGATAGGACGTCTACATAAATCGTAAAAATGATGAAAATAAAAAAAGACCGACAGTCGTGGACGCGTGGTCGATGTTGAGTTTCGGCGGTCCCACGAGTTAAGCTGCCATGAGGCACGGCCAATACTTGGATGGGTGACCGCTTGACTTTTATCAGCTGACGGGTCAACGCTGAGCGGGAGGTGGTTTTTTCTGCGTTTTTCGAAGTTTGATGACTTCGGAAAATCCAAAAAAGACGTCACCAAACGTATCGGGGGACGGGTTTTCTGCAGTTTTCCCGTATATACCCATGTGCAAACGAATGCGATTCAGGTTAGGGCGTAAGTCGGCTGCAGACGCAATAGGGGAAAATTAGGGGAGAGAAGGAAAACACTAGAATAATGGAAAAGACCATGGAATATACGGTTCTGGAAGGGCAATACCTCTATTAAAACTACAAATTGTATTAGGAACAAATTAGGGGGAAAAAGGAAACACTGGAATACTGGAAAGCACCACAGCATATCTATACGGCTCTGGATAGACAATATCGTTATTCAAACTAAAAGTTGTACGAAAGGAAGACGACCCAACTAACTAACTAACTAATAAAAATAAAAAAATAAATAAAAGAGATAAATATGCGATAGAAGATTGTGGAGGTAAAAAAATGCGTGCACGAAGAATGCAAAAGACGGACTCGACGAGCGACTTATCGAAGATGAAGAACAGCTGCAACTGCAGTTGTTCAATGTGTGTTGTGAGATTGAGTAGGCGCATATATGTATATGAAACGCATACCAATATATAAATTTGTGTGTGTGTACGCTGTTGGTATATTGGTATACATATATATAGATATAGAATTTTATTCGAGAAGCGGGGTATGCAGGAAGAGCGTATCTCTCGATCTCGTCGTAACAGGATGTTCTCCTCTCGAGTGCCTCAGTGGCAGACATTTAAAGGGATGGATCAGACGAGTGTAAAAAAAGGGAGAAACTCCGTTATTTTTCGTAGGATGTGTGCGCGGATTGAGGGAATAAGAACGAGGGAGAGAGAGAGAGAAAGCGAGAGCTGAGTCAATCGCAATGAGTCAGCTGATCCTCCGTCAAAATAAAAGTAACGTGCTTCACCCTCCTCTGCTGCCCATGTAATTTTGCTATTATCAGTTTTGGATACGAAACTTTGTATAAGAACGCGACGCTACGCTCCAAGCTTATTCTCAAGTTGACTCGATAAATCTTCGGTCCCCGAGCTTCTCATTTAGAATCTGTACAATCTTGGATATACATGAGAAAACGTTCAGCGTCCATTTTTATAAAATGGCTGCAAAATTACGCAGGAAGATAAGAAATCTCTGCTAGTGATCTCCATGGAAACGAAAGAACTTTTCATATATTTTTCATCAAGATAATTCGAAGTAAAGACGAAAAAAAACTTGTAAATAAGATACTTATGATATACAAATAAGCTTTTTGTACTGATAAGTGTATAAAAAACTAAAAATAAATTCTCTATGGAGTTGATGAATTTGAAAAAAAAGTAATTAGAACGTGCACAAATGTCCTTCTCATTTTTCAGTGGATAGAAAAGTTTCGAGCTTCAGAATTTGACAAGTTCGCAAGGCTCCGAAACAATTTGGGAGAACGAGTGTACATCCGTGAAATTTTGTACGTTTTTTTCCTCATCTCTTCTTTCCATAAACGATTTCAATCCAATATACGAAACTTTTTCCCTCGCGTAACGGGCGGCGCACACTTACGGGGATGGCATTTCTCTCCCTCGACTGTATATTTAACCAATTATTTTCCATTGGAGCCCCTGCCGTCGAAACTGGGAGGGCCCCTGATCGTCAATGTGAACGAACACGAGAACGTCAGGCGCGCATACCCGGGTGCGCTCCTCTCTCGATCCCCCGACAGCGTGTAACCCGGGGCCTCCGAGACGAGAATGGAAAAGAGTAAGGTTCGATCAACCGGGCTATTAACCCCCGTCCTTCCACCCTCAAACTCCACCGACCCTGGAGAGTTCTCTTTACAAAAGAGGAGAAAAATAAATAGATCGCAGCAGACATGTGCTCGCGCGAAACCGTTCCAGCTCGACGCGAATAAAAAAAAATCGCGAGAAGAGAGAAAAAGACCATCAATTTCGTCATCAGAAACACAATAAATACCCACGCACGCTCCTATTTCACACAATCGTGACTTCCGACCGAGAAATCACGCGATGCAACCGTTTCAAAAATAAAATCTCGATTACAAATATACAATGTGTGGACCGCGTAACGCGTGCACCTCTTTTTCGACCAAAATATGCGTTGCACAAAAAAATGTTTCATACAAAAGTTACATGATTTATAAGGCTAAACTATCTGGGGCATTTATTTTTTTATAGGTGGACGTGCTTCGAAAATTTGAAAGTCAATTTTGTTTTTTCAAATGAAATGCTATATTTTTTATAGCGTAACATGGTAGAGTGTCGAATTCTGATTAAAAAAGTGTAGACCTCTATTAGCCCTAAAATTATAAGTTAACGAGTTATTCCACTTTATTACTTTGGGTACAGCGAGTGACTAAGTAGTGGCTTATCGTACTTAACATAGATGTTAATTGCTATCAATACAGTGGTGCAGTCTACTAACTAATGAAGAAACTGCATTCTGAATCATATCTGGACTTAGTGTAATGCAAGCTTCACGAGTACGTTGTTTCATATTTTCTGGCATTATTGGTATTTCACTAGACACTGCATATCTTTTAATGTGATTCGAGATGGTTGAACTCGTTGAGGATATCTTTCGGCATACATAGCTTTAGATCTTATTCCATTTTTATTACACTAACCATGCACTAAAGGCATATCTAGTTTTTCACTAGTAGAAAATTTCATTTTCTTTCTGACACGCTCATCTAACGAAGGATACTTTAATATTTGATTTCAATCATTGAGAAGATTGTGAATCATGATAAGTGTTTGTGGTGTGATAAATGTGTTCATATTGATAAACACGGCCATTTAAACATTGCTGCCATTCAGATATTTGTAGTAGATTTGACTCTCCAACTTAATATTAAGCAAAGAAAATTGTTAAGTTCTTTATCTATTAATTCCAGGGCTAATAAAGGTCTATACTTTTTTACTCATAATTCTACCATATTACGCTATAAAAAATGTAGCATTACATTTGAAGAAACGAAGTTGACCTTCAAATCTTCGAAACGCCTCCATCTATAAAAAAAAATGCACTAGATAGTGTAGCCTTAAAAACCATGTAACTTTTGTATGAAACATTTTTTTGTGCAACGCATATTTTGATCGTAAAAGAGGGGCATGCGTTGCGTGGTCCACCTTGTATAAGGATGAATTTCCGGAAAATTGGCACAATAAAATATTTTTCTCAAAATGATCGATGATCCGCTTCGTTTTGTCCTTCCTTTTATTTTTTTATAATAAAGAGAGAATCATCGATATGTTTATCTTAAAAAAATCAGCAAAATACACGAAAGGTTGGAATAATAATATTCATTTCGACAAAAAATGTCGAATTTCGTTAAAATTTTAAATTCGAGATGAAATGTAAAAGCCGATATAATATATTTCATTTTTGTCACTCTTTTTCAAGATGCAAAAGAAAAAAATGAATATTTTCCGACGCACGTGAAATACGATAAAACTAAATAAATAGCGTAGAAAAAGAAGATAGATGAAGAAAGAGGAAGAAAGAGGAAGGAAGTTTAAAATGTCATTCGAAAGTGGAAAGATGTCTAGTTCGTCGTGCCGGAGTAGAAGGGCGGCGGGGGCAAGGGGTTTGAGAAAGATTTTCAAGTGCTGGGATATATTAACGGGGCTGTCACATTCAGCCTCTCCCCGGTCCAATATTTACCCCAATGGTGATATAGAATCGTGACGACTGGTTATGTATCCCTGTACTTTAGTTTCGATAATGGAGAAGCACCCCTGGCACTTTGGGGATAAATCGTCCACCGCATTTTCGTACTGACCCCGATGATGTAATCCGCTCTGATACGAAAACCCCCCTCTGCTCTCGGTCACACCAGAAGCGAGGCCCTGTGAAACTTCTCAACAAGATAAACAATAAATTTGACCTGACAGTCGCCAGGAACCTCTAGGGAATTCGGACACCTGACACATATTTTATCCAAATTCTCGTGACGACTTTTTTTACTTCTCTCATTCCGCCTCGTTTTCTATTGTATTTTTTCTATCTCGTATGTATTTTACGAGAGAACACGCTATACACATTATGTGTGTATATTTACGTTCGTACATGACCTCCATTTTATTTTTCGAGATGTCAGCATTGCCTTCTTATCTTTGCAGAAGAGAAAGGCAATAAGAGAGGAGGAGAAGAAAAATCGAAATGAAGACACGTGACTTTCCTCTCTTTCAAAGTGTCAAGCGTGTCGGATGAAATCCTCTTTTTTTCGTGAATCAAGTGGATTTCGAAAAATAATAGAACGGAACCGGAAGGTAAAAGGAAGAAGAATAAATCGCTCCAAAAAGAAAATAGCGAGAAGAGAAAAATCACAGTAATCGATAAACATTATTGTATGCAGGTACATAGATACATATATACACAGAGTGTGCTCTTATCGATTCCTTTAATTTTTTTTCCTAGTTTCTGTAGTAAAATACATTTGGATTGATGACGATTATCCTTCTCCCTCGCATTATGTATCCTCATCGCCATCTTCGTCCTCCTCTGGATTCCGCTCAGGAGCGTAAGAGAACTAGGATCTGAAACGTACCGGATGGAATAATTGGCCCTCGAAGGGTCTGCGATTACTAGGCTAAAGCCTCTGGATATATATGCGCGCTATCGCAACGATACGCGGAAGCGAATCGTTTTCTCATTCCAAGCTCTCGAGATGTATCAGAGGCGAAGGTGAGTCTCTCCTCTGTGTGCATTATACATATATATACGTATAAATATGTATAGGCAGGCATATAGATATACATATATGCGTGAGCCTGAACACAGATGTATAAGTAAAACACAGACAAATGGAGGAAAATGTACAAAGTCTCACGTACACAGGCTCCGAAGCTCGAGGCAATCGCTCCGATCGAGCGAATTTTATCGAGTCTGACTACGTCCGGAATACGAATCGGTCCCTCAAGCAAATGGACCGGATTCCCGCAGTCTTTGATCCTCCGGTTCGCGCCCTGCTTCTCTCGGTTCGATAAATATCACGTGCATACACGTTGGAGCCTCTTTAAATAATAATTACATGATGGAACCTCTAAACCCCTTATGCACTCTCTCGGTATATTCCGGTTTTATTTCCGAGTTTTTTAATTTCCTCCTCTTTTACGATGATCGATCGCGTTCGCTACGTTCCGATCTCTCCCTCCCTCTCTCTCTCTCTCTCTCTCTCTCTCTCTCTCTCTCTCTCTCTCTCTCTCCTCCCTGTGCTCTCTATTAATTCAGGCGCGATAGAGAGTGACGCGAGCACGTACTTATTATAAGATAAAATATAAACGTCGAGCGAGCCTCGAGCGTACGACCGCTTTATCTTCGTCGATTACAATCGTTGGCATCTCTATCAAGATTAATGACGAAATTGGGGAAATAAATTGGTGGAATAAATTTTTGTTACGAGATTAAATCTTATTTAACAAACGACCGTATATGTATATGCACTTATTTTGCGATATCGAATCAAGCACGCGGTTCTCTCTTAGAATTACTCGTAAATTTCTTTTTCGAGTATCAAATCTTTCATTATTCCGTTGAATAATTTATGCTCTTTCTCTTTGTGTTTTCAAATGATAAATATATAGTTAACTATGTGCAAGAAAAATGTCCTGAAATATCTATCGAGCCTGTACGAAATCGGAAACTGAAGAATTTTCCAATTCATGAAACTCTTCTCTCATTATTGCTCATTCCGCACTCCGCCTATATGAATATCCATTTCATTTTTTTGTATTTTTCATAAAACGAAAATGAAGTAGGCTCTTGAAAGGATTTCGAAGCGGTCAAATGGTACCCTTTGCATGATCGATAACCCTCGTCAAAGTATAAAATCAATTGATCCTCGTAATTAATCTCTAGGGCAAATCAAGACGAAATTCGGGGTAATGGAGGACAAGTGCTGCAGTATATATGCATGCTTGATTTCAATGTCGAAGCCAAACATAGAAACGCGCACTCGCTTGTCTACTTATACACCGATATCATACTGCGAATATACATATATACATCGCATGCGTGTGCGTATACATCTCGGTGCAAGATAATATTCGAATAATCCGTCCTGTGATGGCGTTTGATGCCTTTGGTATATAGATACTTGCCATTCTATCACGTTTTCTCTCCTTGTTATACATCGCACACTGTCCACCTCCCTTCATCTCTTTGTCTCTTTCTCCGCGTTTCTCTCCCCGCGCTATTGTGTCCGATTGTATTAAGCCATGCATACGTTTACATGTACATAGGTATGTGCATGTATCCTTGGGGAGGGAAGGAAATTCCGAGCCGATTTGACGATGTACAACATCAGGATAGAAACGTCGCGTGATAATCGATTGACGGTATCTAGAGCGAAAGAGACAAACAATGGTGAAATCAAGCGATGCCTATTGAAAATCGAGTAATTCTAATACCGTATCGTTTCGCGCATTAAGCAGCGCACGGCGCATCCTCCCGGAATCGGGAATACGTGAACAATTGTCACGAAGATTTCATGAGAATTGGAACATAGCGCGCGGAGAGAAATAATAACTTTTGGACCGTTTGTTCCGCCGACGAGATCGAAAATTTGTTTGGAACAGAAAGAACTACATTCTTCGTTCGCATCAGTATTTATGTTCTAGTGGTAGATATACAAGAAACAATGTCACGATAACATTGTTTCTTGTATATACAGTTTTTGATTTCAGTTTCCTTCAGAACTTCCATCTTTGGATCTATTGGAATATGAGATTAATGTATCGTGAAATAAATTAACACAGATTTGAGTAGAGCAATTGTTTTAATATTCTGACTCGAAAGTTGGAGAGCTGTCGAAGTACTGACAAGAGAGCGGACTAGCCAAAAAGAGTCGCACCCCTAGAATATTTCTCATTTTATTTGTATATATATTATTCTATGTAAACTATGCTATCGAAGTTCGGCTTTCTGGTCTCGTGTATTTTCTTTTTTTCTGTCTCATACAAACACACTTATACTTATTCATTAATAATAGCATTATATAAAAAGGTATAATATTTCGGAAAACACTCCTCCCAGGAGGGTGGTAGAAATGATAGCGTACAGTTCCCTTAACTTAATGCAAAAATAAATTTGTGTCGCTCCCCGATAAAAAGTTATGCGAACTTTAAAATTTATAACTTAGCCCGCACAAGTATATCTATAGCGGAAGGTTTTAGCCTGTACAGGTATAAGTACCTTTGCACCTCAGTCTATAATTTAGAATAAATGATTTTTGTATTTTTTGACAATAACTTTTTTCAAACAATTTTTGTTTTTAGTGCAAGCTTTTGATATGGGTTCGGGTATGGATGCATTTTGGGTGGGTTGGGTTGAGTATTTAGAAAACATTCTTCTCAATTACATTTTTTAAAAAATGTTTAATTTCCCGGAACACTAAGCTTGACGCTTTTTTTGTTCATGTTTGTATAAGTGCCACACTCTCGACAAGTGACATCGTCTCGGATAACATTTTGCTCGATTAAATAATCGAGGAAATCATCACGATTGTCAACCAAACGTAGAAAATTATGGAATTTCATATTTTAATCACAGATAAAAAAAAAGTATACAAATCGTCACGATTGTCAACCAAACGTAAAAAATTATGGAATTTCATATTTTAATCACAGATAAAAACAAAGTATACAAATCGTCACGATTGTCAACCAAACGTAGCAAATTATGGAATTTCATATTTTAATCACAGATAAAAACGAAGTATACAAATCGTCACGATTGTCAACCAAACGTAGAAAATTATGGAATTCCATATTTTAATCCCATGCAGATGAAAGCGACGTATACAGTACGAAAAAAGAAACTGGAGTGGACAGAGCGACATACCGCACGTATCCCGCAAGTACGATGGTCTAGGTTAAAAAAAAGGAAAAACCCATAAAAATGCATAAAAAATTGACATTAACTTGTAACGTCTGTCCCTTGCTCATCATAAGTTTGCACTTTTGGATCTTTACCCGTTTTATATTCGTTAACTTTCCGCTAGAGAGTTCTGAACATCGATAATAGCCTTTTAACAACACCACCTTAATGCAAATTAGAAATATAACTTCAACTAAAAATTAAGATGATAAAACTACGTTTTCGCCACTTTTGTACCACAAATTGAAACAACGCACAACAAATATGTATATGGGAGTGCATGGAATAATTTTCCCAACGTCTTTCTCAATAAAAAAATAACAACATTCCCTAACTCGTTGTCACGTCGATATATTTGTTATAGTCTTGTTTTTACAAAGATAATTGTCTTTAGGGAGGCTGTATCGATACTTGTAAGTCAAAACAGCAACTGAGCGTGTGTAAAGTAAAGGCAAATTTCATTAAGGATGTGTACCCATTTTGTCACTTCACATACGTTTCGCTGATTTTGAATTCTACTATACAAAAAGTGATTCTGCATCGATTACGATAAAAAAAACCCCTTACCC